>JABEEJ010000032.1:0-82653 GCA_013363135.1 Fusarium brevicatenulatum | reverse complement strand
TCCAGCAGAGAGAACCTAGCTCATCGCGATGGCCAACCACTCTTCGTCATGAATAGATCATGTGTTAATGACAGTGTTGGAGACTAATTTTCGGCGCTGCTTCTTCCACCAGATGCGCCAGAAATGACACCGCCTGGCGAGGCATGTAACTTCATCGTTAAGGGGTAGAAAGAAGCCATGTCATATCTTTTTGTCATGTATGGCTCTGGGGGTTTTTTAAGAAAGTCGTCAAAGACCTTGAACGAGGCCCAGTATGCCGCCTCTTGGATACAATAGACGAGTGTTTCATGGGCTCTACATAGAGGCTTGTTCGGAAGACTACACTCTGTCGTAAACAGCCCTGAATCATACTACGAGTCACTTTGCCTTGAAGCTGACTGCGGTGAGCCTTGAGGCGCCTCAATGGGGAAAGCCGTGTCTGCGTCTCGATGAGGCCAAGTATGACATGTTGCGTGGTTTTGCCTGAGTCTTCGACCTCAAGATCGAGAGACACGGCATTTCTAAGGGTAGGACCAGACTACGTGGCCGAGGTCAGGAACATGGCTCGGCAGTGATCTGGCGACACTCCCTGGTGTCTGCTTTGCAATCGAAGAGTTCGTGCAGTGCAAGACCAACACCCGACTTGTGGGGGATGCAATTCTTCCCTGCAGCTCTCAAATTTCTTCAGACACGTATCTAGGCTCATGCCAGGCTCCAGTGATAGTATAGTATATCTCGGCCTCTGTGCTGGGTCGCCCAGGCACTCCTCTCATTAACAACAAAGGAACCTTCTGATACTCTGGCGACACTGCGGCTGATACAATCGAGATTTCTAGGCCACTTCTCCTATACGGCAAGGTAGAGTAGCCGAGGCTAGAGATACAGTTTGTAAGCTAACATCGGACGCACTCCTGTATCTGCCTCAATGGTCGAGTTCTAAAGAGGAAGAGGTTGCGATCCGGAGGTACAAAAATAAGTCAAATTTGCAAAAGGCTTTCACATCAGCACAGGACAAGCCGCATCTATCAGGGAGTAGAGATGCATGGACTGTAGGGCGACCAGAAAGCCTAGAATCCCCAGTCCCTGTCAGCTCATACGCAGAACACTGTTGGGTTCAACTCTAACGGGATAATGGGCAGTATGCTTCTACCAAATTGGGGGCTGGCATACGCTTCTTTCAGAGAATTCACACTCCGCTTGTCCGTTGGCGGCGGTAATACTATTACTTGAGACGAGCTGGTATACATGTATACACCATGGCGGCATCCCAATTCTCCATGCGTACTGACGTATTTTGTGGTACAGAAATCTAGGGATGATTTTCTAGGTTGGAAACCCCTGCTCGGAGCCGGATATGATAACCACAGTAGCCAGATCGATGCCAACATGCACAGCAACGGGACTGCACTACGCTTTCAGATCACCTGTGAGAGAAACCGCGATGTCTCTGACCTTGAAGTTCAGTAGGTACTTGAGGGTGCGATGGTCGAGAATGTCACTGACAGCACTCAAGTCCGGTAAGCAACGCGATATTTGATCTGTGAAGTACAGGCGGATGAGGGGCTTATATTCCGCAATGCTAAGGATGGGACGTATCTTGATCTTTCGGGCAGCAACACTGCTAATGGCACGGCTTTTTTTGACGTACAACGGGCATGGTGGTGCGAACCAGGCTTTCAAGCTTTGGTGGCACTATGACTGGTGTTACAGTGAGATGGACTTTTCTTTCTCCTTGGTGCCGTTTATTGAATTGACTCGGTGAAATTGAACTTTGCTTGTTGTACGGTTGACTGGTCTTGACACATGATGATCTCTGTCGAGAATGAAACCGACCCAGTCCTTGGTTTTTCGGATATCGTATCTTTCTCATTTTGAATAATCCATACCTTCTAATTGGAAAGTAATTACAAGCCTGAGGAGATTGCCAATACCCATCACTCAAAGATAATCGCACCCTTCAAAGCGCTAAAGCATTACTGGATAAGAGAGTAGTCTGCAGATATAGAGTGTTGTTACTGGGTTGGTGCGATAAGCGTAGGGTAGTCAGGTTGTGAGATATGCGAGGGGCTACCTGGCTACCACTTGATTTCAGACCACCTGACCCGTTTGAGATTGAAAAGCAGTAGAGCCAGTCAAGTTCTGAGCCATTGAGATTATGCAGTTGGTCAATCTAAGTTTAACATAACATGGGACGACACAACTGAGAGAGTAAGGAAGACTCGCGGACTCTAAATTGAACAAGTTCTGCATAGGAGGTTTGACTTTGGTAAAGTAAATTTTGACGATATACGACAATCTACCCAGAGACCCAGAGACGAAGTTCTAGTGTGAGTTAATACAGAAGTAAGTCTATCATAATAAATATACAGATGAAGAATTAAAACCACCAGGCCTGCCTAAGTAAACTTGTTCAGACTACAAGCCTTGACAGTTGACCCCTCCATACCAGGAATCCAATCTCCACTAGGTGTCTCGACACTCAAATCATTTCCAGCACAACCACCACCATTCGCCCAAAGATACGTAAACGGAATAGCATCACCCTTCTTCAACTGAATCTGATACGACCCTCCCTTCCACAACCCAGAATTCTGCCCCGTTCGCGTCCCCTGAATAGCCCACGCACCCGAGTTCCACGTATACGCTGCATCCTTGACCCAGAGATAACCCCAGTTGTCAATGGTATCAGGAACAGAGAAGGTGTATGTTCCTGTCTCTTTGGCGTAGAAATATGCGTTGAAGAGTAGTGCTGCCTGAGAGGGATCGAACGTTCCACTGCCGGAAAGGTAGAGACTTGTGCAGGTGCCGAATTGGAAGGTATCCGTGTAGCCCGACGACAACGGGGTTTTGCCTTTGAAGTAATTGGTGGTGAAACCATCGTCGTAGATGTTGGCGTTGAAAGGGCAGTTGAATCGTCGGTAGGCAATGTCATTGTTATCAGCAAAAGTAGTCTCAACTACCCAAGCTGTGACAGTCGAGGTCTTCTTCTCGGTGACTGTTGAAGTAAAGACACTGACTGATGTAGTCGTGATGATCTTGGTACTATTTAAGATTAGACCGGAACAGTGTGAAACAAATGAAAGAGACGTACTATTCTTCAATGGGAGTAACAGCATCTGTCGAAGTTGTGATAAACGTCGTAGGCTCGACTGTCTGGATGGTTGTATGGGTTGTAGGCTCTTCAATGTCAAGACAGGAGCAGATATCAGAGGTTTGAGCCTCAGTCCAGTCAGAAGGTATAGCTTCAGGGACATCAATCGCGTCCTGGCCACGCTTCTCTGGTTGCGGAGTGCCTCTCTCGATGGTAGGAACTGGGGCAACGTAGGAGTATGCGCTGTCAAGGCATGTAATTGTTTCAATCGATCGCGTCGACGTAACTGTAGCCTCTGACCACTATTACAATATTAGTACACGATTCTCGAGTATAGTCAGCGGAACCTACCTCGGTATTGGTCTTGAACTCTGTCAAGATTGCAGTTACGCCGTCGTAATTAGTCTCGATGCGGGTGAGAGCGTCGGCGGTGATGGTGGCGACGTCGACTTGATACACGTTGGTAGGATCGATTGTTGCATAGTCAGTGCTGCAATGGAATTAGCGAATGTCGTAGGTTTCTTGAGGCAGGGAACTTACATGGTATGCGTGGTCATGGAAAGGTAGCTGATACAGAAGGGAGAGGCAACTGGTTCAAAGGCCAGCATTGAGATGACATATGCATTGTCGAAACAAAACTCAGATGTGGACGTTGGTGCAACGGTTGTATGAGTGGTTGTGCCCTCGGTCTTAGTATGCTGAGTTGTCGATGGTTCAGTGGTAGCACCGCTGGTTAGCTCGGTAGTGTCGGTTGTTGTCTGAGTGGCAGACCCTGTTGTGTCTTCGGTCGTAGTCGTACCAGTTGTAGGCTGATCGGAGGATTCGGTAGTAGGGACAGTAGCTGTCTCAGTCGACGATTGATTGGCCGTGTCACTTGTGGCATGCTCCGACACCTCAGTCGTAGTAGTACCAGTTGCAGCAGCATCGGTGGTACCGTCGGTAGTGGGCGCGGTAGTAGGCTCAGTCGTTGTGTTCACATCGGTAGTACCAGTGGTGATACCCTCCGAGGTCATTGTATCAGTGACAGTAGTATCAGTAGAAGAACCAAGTGTCTCTGTCCCACTGGTTGAGACCAACACATCGCTGCTCTGAGAACCAGTTTCGGAAGTAGAGAGACCTTCAGAAACAGATCCCGAGCTGGACAGCAGCGTAGCCAACGTGGTGGAACCCCCAGACGTGACCGTCTCAGAGTCAACAGTCACAGTTGAAGTGGCTTCCTCTGCACCAGAAGACCCAGAAGTAGCAGTACGGGTTGCATCTGTGACTTCAGCCGAAACCGTTGTAGAAGGAATGCTGGTGTCGGCGGATGAAGAGACAGACGCCTTGGAACTCACAGGCTTGCATGGCCCAGCGTAAGCCGTGGCAGCCCCAGCGGCAGCCATAAACACCTTGTAAAACAACATCGAAAAAGAGTGACAAAAACGAGTGACTGCGCGAAAAAGAGTGAAAGCGCGACAAAGGTTCTCAAGTAAACACGGAGAGGAACCCCCTTATATCCATCCTGCCTGGGTTCTTGACATCCTGACGTTATTTCCGAGTGGCAGGCCTCTTTGGAAATTTGCTTTTCTGCTATATTAAGGTTATGTGTTGGTGGCTTCTGTGCTTTTCTCACAGCTATGGCTGAGAAGTCCATAGGGTTTGATCTATTGGCAATAGTGTTGGAAACATCGTGTGTTGTTGGCGGGGCGGTTGTCGTACCTGCATTAGTGAGGCCAGGGGTTTAGGACCCTGGTGATCAAACGTGGATCATGCTAGGGTTTATGACAGGGCTGTTAGGGGTGGATCGCGGGCTTATTCCGCAGAGATTGGCAAGACCCGCCGGCAGTGACATTTTGACCAGGGCTTTAAAACTTTAAATATCCTTGGCTCTAGGGTTAAGGTATACCTTTAAAATACTAAAAAGTATTAAGTATAGATAGAGAACGTAGAACTAACTATAATAAAACTAGTATATAAATAATGATATTTATATTTTATTAATTAACTAAATATTAAAATTCTTATAATTTAAAATATATAATATTAAATATAAATTAAATATAGTTTTAATATTATAATAAAACTATATTATATAAGCTTTATATATTACTTAAAGAATTTTAAACTTTTTAATTAGCTTTTTTTAAGTAGGCTAAGAAAATCGCTTTAGTTTTTAATAGAAAATACTAGAGCTCACAGTGTTCAGTAAGAACTAAGCACTGTGTTCCCATCCAACCAAGCCCTATCAGGTTCCACTTAGCCTCACCCAACACCTTCATCATGACAAGGGCTTCCATGACTCGTCGCAATAAGCATCCCATCTTCACCGCCTGGCTCAGTGCCATTCTGCATGAGCCTGCCTTTCTCTATTGTCCAATGTATAGAATCTATACAAAGCAAAGGCAATTGCCCTATCCCGTTTAGATCCTACAGGGTTATAGTTCTGTCACTTATATCTTACTGGAGCTTGGCAACTACTTAACAGTTATAACCAGAACCGGTAGCGGATAGAAAATAAATTCGCGGATTTTCAGAATCACCTGAGTGATGATTTCTGCTCGTTCAGCCCTCGTTCAGCTGCCAGGGATCCCTGGGATATCTTCGATTAGTGAGTGGAGCTTCAAGTGACAAGCTCTACTAAAGCAGGGGTCGTCAATGACATTTCCTAGTGCATCGCTTACAGAAGCAAGAGTTAGCGATGCTGAAGCAAGTGCCGATTCGTCGGGAAGCAGTTATTATGGGTGAGTTTCATCAGTCGAAAAGGAGCATAAAAGCCCTAAAGTTCGCTTACGTGAACCAATCAAAGCTCAACATCAGAACCAGCAACCAACAGCAACCAACAAGAGTCAGTGCAGGTCAGCTGACCGGTCCAGACCTTGCTCAGCTGTACATGTTCAGCCAGCCACATGAAAGTTTGCATCGTTTATGAATCTCGCTTACGCAGCGGTGGAAATATAACGCCTTGCTGTTGGGAGATTGATGCGTAGGCAAAGCTGATATATCAGATGAAAGCTTGTAAATTATATTAGACTTAGTTGACCTGCTTCAAGGGGGTTGTTATCCATGCAATTGCCATACTTTGTCGGAGCTCAATGATCTGAGACTTGAGTGAGGGGAGCATCTCCGCGGACCCAACCGATTAGGCCAGAGCACTCCAGCTGAGTCAAGTTGAAAAGAAAAGACAAATAGTATAAAAGACATAGATAATATTGATAACAGAAGACCCACCGATGTTTATTGACCCCTTTTGTCCGGTAACAGAGATGCCCGGCTCATTTGACAATTTTTGTTCAGCTCTTGGCTAGTCATTGAGGTCAAACAATGGATGCGCTGGGTTTCATTCTTTCCCAGAATTCGTCCGCTTCTCTTGTCCATATTCAAAGACCTATTTTTTGACTGAACGAGAATTCGAGAGTTATCCGCCGATATGCTGAAGCATGTGATCTTAGATGTCGAGGTTTGATTCGCAGAACTGCCACTAATTCTCCTGTGCGGGATTACTATCACAAGCCGCACCAGGACAATTATCCGACTATATAATTGCTTTCATATATAGAACGCAGGCTATGCATTTGGTTCCATTAGAAGATGTTCCAAGGATAACTGCTCTGTTACCTAAGAAAACCATCGAGGGTTGAAACATTCGCCCCAGTGGCGCCCAACCCTCCGGTAAGCGACGGAGATCATCCCCAGACCACCTCTCTGAGCAAGAAAATTTCCGACACTGACTTGGGGTACTAAAATAAATTGGTCCAAGGGCTAGCTGATACATACTAGCTCTGTCTAAGTCTTTTCATCAGTTGGATCCGAAATCCCAGGTTTCTTTTGTCCCCCCTCGCCACAGAATCAGGCCCCCAAATCAATCGCGATCACGCGCAACATAACCCAATCGGAGCAGCCATCTTTCCAATTTCATCCAAAGCCAAGAAATGGCTGAGCGAGCTGAAAATACGGGAGGTTCTATTGGACAAGTAGTGCTTGGCTGTACTACCAGAATAAGCTTAAAATAAAGAAATGGCGTTAGCTAGACTGGTCGATTCAGCCTCACACATGCCATTGAGTTTGCCCTTGGGAACAGTTAGGTTAATATCCTGGTCCCTTCCCCCAGCGCATGAATTCCCTGTCAACTTTGCATAAACGTTTCTTTGGGATTGTAGGGAGAGGTAGGTATCATGGCGCAGTATAGCCAAGTCCACCAGGGCGTTTATGAGATGGGACTACATGGATCTTCGACGTATCATTCAGCCTTGAACCCTAATGATCCCTCTAGCTACGGTTACTTCCCCACCGGAAAACCTGCTCCGTATCCAACGAACACAGAGTTCGAAGACAGCCAACGCCTCATACATCAAAATTCTCCGACAGGCTTCCAACGACCAGCAAAACGTCAACCATTGCGAAGAAGACTTGGCAAAACAGGAATGACAATCATAATCCTCGGCACAATTGTCATTATCGCCTCATGCACTCTCCTCGTCTATCTCTGGCAAGGCGCTGAAAAAGCACGCAACAGACAACCCCGAGGGAAAGAATGGGACAGAATCATCTTTGACAACTACGCAGCGCAAGTAGCGACGCTTTGCTCCGCTGCGATACGAGTATCGATGGATTTGCAGACTTGTCTCGCTGCTGCGTCAATGGCAGCCATTGTACTTGAAACAGCCGGTTGTCGAATCTCTGATCTGGCGAGATTGTCAATCTCCAGAGCTTCTAGTTGTGATGCAAGTCCGTGGGATATCTTCCTCATCACAAAAGGGAACAGAAAAACCTTGTTCCACTGTATCATCTTACTCTTCAGTTTCTTGCTAAGTCTTGCTATGACTTTTACGTCGACCATCCTGCTCTTCGACTTTAAGGCGCTTCCGATCGCTGCGCCGACGGTCTCAGAGTCAATTTATGTTGGGTTCGATATATCCAAGGATACAGCTGTGTTCTCTGGTGTATCTTACTGGCAGTCCAAGCCGTCAGCACACTGGAGATTTGCAGAGACGCGGCCTTCGAGCCAGAAACTTGCGCCTGAGGCTGTGGCTGACACGGGAGATGTTTACCGAGCGATGATGCCGATGGCTAATGTTGATAATCGAACTTCACTGGAGTATTACTCTGGACCTACGATTGTCACCAACATGAGGACAGCATGTGTAGCACCGACTTTCAATAATGCTACATTGGAGTATATATACACTGGAAGCAATGCCACAGAAGGTCTTTATCTCCAAGCGGAATTCAACGCCTCGACTGGTTGGGAGTCTGGGCCTAGCATCAATGGCTCATATCCAGCGAGACTATCGTGCCGTATTAACAACGAATGGGACCAAGCGAACTCGACGTCCTGGCCGATATCATTCTGCAGCTTCAGCATGAAAGAACTAGCACCCAAGAACGAAAGTTTCACGAACCCGCTTTCACGTCATCCGTACAACTTTCATCCTGTGCTTCTCCTCAACTCAAGCGATAGTCTGGCCCAGCTAAGACCAATGTATAACATGACTACGAAGACGTGGTCAAACGTGACGATCCCGGAAGGTATGCAAATGGCAAAGTCAACGAGCAAAGGTCCGTGGGCGACAGCGACGACCAAAAACGACACACAACTCTTCCAGGCGAGTGTGTGCTTCCTCACTCAGAACATACCACTTCTGTACAACGTCACCATGACAGGTAGAGCAATACCATCCGAGCCAACGTCGATTGCGAAATGGAAAACTTTACAGGGAAAGAATGGGACACAATTTCTCAAACAGCTCGGCATAGGTGTATCACCCTCTGATACTGAAGCAAGAGGTATTCTCGATCTGAAGGTACTCTCAGGGCCAGCTTCTATGGCAGATACAGGTGTTGCTGACTGGGATCAATGGGTCTACCAAATGATCCACTTCAGTCTTTTCGACTACAGTATCTCCGGCGGATGGACCTTCAACAACGATGCTTTAGAAGGATGGTTCGATACAGTAGCGAATTGGCCCGCGCACCCAGAGCATTCACATCTCTTTCAGAGCGTTCTCCAAGAAACGGATGATCCAGCACGAGCAGTGCAGGAGTTATTCTTTCGTTTCTACCAGATGATCTTCCACGACATTCTACCATATTTCACTCAACAACACTCTGTTTCTACGATCAACGTGAAACAGGTTCTTATTCCGAATCAGTGGACGGGCTTGATAATTATCCTGTCAGGTGTGATTCTGCACTTGATTCTTACGTCGATAACCATTATCATGTTTATGGCTTCGACGAAGAGTTCTATTCTGGGTAATGCATGGCACGCTGTGTCGCAGATTATTTCGCCGGAGACGAGTGTCATGGTGGAGACTGTGGCGGGTAGTGGGATGAGGGATGTTGATGTTGCGAAGTGGGCGGAGTCAACGGATTCTGATGGGCATGTGTATGGGCTGTCGACGTGTGCTGACAACAAGGTTCGCAGACGGTAGGGAGTACTACATGGAGTTGCACATAGCATCAAAAATAGAGAAGCATATCAGTTGATGGTGATGTGAGAATCAAGCGGATTTGGAGTTAAATGTGCTATTTGCAATCCGAGTCAGACCTTTCTCAGCTCCTTTGAGCTAAACGAACCAGGACACGAAAGGAGACCCAGGATCTTGGTCCTAAATAATGAAAAGATTCAGGTAATCTAGTATAAGTTTAGGATAAACTTTGCTAAGTTTATTTTAATATCTTACACTAAGGTCTGGTATTTCTTGCTCCCTGAGGACGAACTACTTGAAGCTCCTTCCATGGAATCCAGGGAGAATCTGCTGTCCCTCCAGCTCATCGTATGTGATTCCCCTCTTCTGCGACTGCTGCCACGTCTGCTTCAACGTCGTGAACTCTCCCATAGTTGGGACAGGATGACCCCCCCTTTCGAACTCATTCTGCGTGTAGCCCTCACGCTTCAAAAGAGGTGAGTCAATCGTATTTAGCACGAGATCATTCTCTGCGCGCGAGAAGTACAAAAGACCCAGACGGTCTACGTTGCGCTGATCTTTGGGAGGGACAGATACCTAACTTGTTAGCCTATGAAACAAAGTGAAAGAATTAACTTACCCGATGGATGGTAGACTGAACATAACCCCCCGTAAGAAAACTCAATGCATCACACGCATTAACCGTCAAACTCCCATCAAGAGGCTTAGCCCACTTCCAATCACCAGTCTTGTGATCTTTAATCTGGAGACCAGCTACAGGCTGACGGAAGAGAAGAGTGTATGAGCCAAGATCAGTATGGCCGCGGGACCAAAGACCATCTTCGAGCTTTTCGATCTCTTCGGGGGAGAATTTCCCGTATTTCATGTAGCGAAGGTGAGATTCGTTGTGGGTTCCCCATTTGTGCAGGTTGACGAGGTGGTCTTCTGGGATTTGGAGGGCGAGGGCTGTGAGGTGGTAGAGAGGGTCGAGGACTTTTTCGTGGAGGTCCTTGAGATGTTAGTTTGGTTGGGAGGAGGGTGAATGGGTTGAATACCTTGGCGAAAGAGGTGATTTCCTCGATGTGGTCCTTTAGTAGCTTGGGTACAGGCTGCGTGATCTTTCCATTGTCCGCTACGCCGAGTCAGTACTGCCAGCTCATTTAAGTATCAAATCAACTTACTAGCCATGTTCCAAACCTCAGTCTTCTCCTTCACACCACCCGACAGAATCCTTCGTCCACCAGGTCTGTAGCCATTATACTCTCCCGCATCAAGATCAGGAACATACTTGAGCTTTTCTTCGATGGGGAGATTATAAAAAGCATTACCAAGAGCGAATTGTCTGTCTATGGCAGCTTGAGGGATTTCGAACTTGGTGATATAGAAGAATCCTTTGGTACGGATAGCTTCGATGAGAGTTTGGGCGAGTTCGGCGTTGCCTTCGGGAGTGCCGTATTTCGAGAGATCAATGTTTGCCACTGCAAGACTCAAGTTAGATGCGGGGTGGATATGAGGAGATGTGGAGAGAGATACAGTCTGCCCAGTCGAGATCTTCCTTTGTCTCGGGGACGTAGGAGTACTGGGGAATTTCTGAGATTGCTGAAGGCATTTTGAAGTACGCAACGAAACTTTACAATGTTGAGGGCGATTTAGCAGCGTTGGAGACGGAACCAAGGATGATTAAATCTACAAGTGCGCGACATTTGATATGTGATGGCTGACATATCAATGGAGATAGCGATGTCGTGATTGACTTTCTCCGCATGAGATGCCACGCTGTGGAGGGGAAGATGTTTTCCGATGTTGATCGACTGCTTGCTCAATCTTGATAACAATGGCGCAATTTCATCTTTGGGGCTTAGTCGTATAGCAACTTCAACAACGTTATCTTGAGGCTTTTGATTGATTGGATCGCTCAAAAACTTGGGTTTCAATCTTTCGCCAACTAGAGTTTCTCTCATTGCTTGAGAGAAGTCATGTTTTCATCTCTTCGGATACCGCGAGCGGTTATTGCCCTCCATGGCTCTCCATCACCTGACCGGGTTCTGTCCTTTGCGATTGTCTTTAGATTAATGATACCGGTAGCCAGTTATGAGCGCTCATAGCCGCGAGACATGCCGACTTCTTACTTATTGATTAGACTATCAAATATTGGTTGGACTATGAAGCCATCTCGAAATAGCGATTGAAGGTGGCTGCGCCGCATCCGGCTTGGTCAGAATGGGTTAGTGCAGGAACATGACAGGTGGGCCCATCCGAGTCACATCAGACCATTAAAGCTCTCAACTTCAAGTCAACATCATCAACTTCGTTTGAAATTCGCAAAATGGCCACAGCAGCATCTCAGCTACGACAAAAGTCATGGAGACGGGATGAGTTTCTCATCTCGACCGACCCCTCATTGATCCCAGTCAAAGAAGTCATCAAAGTCTTTACTTCCAAAGAATTCTACTGGGCAAAACCTCTCCCAGAAGATGCCACGCGCGAAATGCTCGACAATGGCCTCTGCTTTGGACTCTACGACACAGATACAGACTCTCCACCTCCATCTCCCGGCAATCCTATCAAGAAGAAACCGTCCGGCCCCAAGTTCATCGGCTTCGCGCGCTGCGTTACAGACTTCACAACAGTGCTCTACATAACCGACGTCTGGGTCACCCCCGCCTACCGTAGCGAAGGACTCGGCACGTGGCTTATGGAATGCGTAAATGAAGTTGCCGAGTCAATGCCTCATTTGAGGAAGAGCATGCTAGCTACGGGTGATTGGGAAAAGAGCGTGCCGTTTTATGAAAGGGTTATGGGGATGAAGGTTACGGAGGGGACGAGAGGGGAGACGAGGGCGATTATGGAGAAGAGAGGAAGAGGAAATCCGAGATATGAGGAGAAGAAGGATTAATAGCGATGAACAGTTTTTGTTTGTAGTTTTTTCCCATTGATCACTGCTGCATTTAGTTCTCGAGAAGATGTGTCATGAAGTCGCGGTTATAGGGATGTCATGCCCGAGGTTGAGTGGCCAACAGAAAATGCGGGGTTACCCACTAACCTCACATCATGCATCAACCACCAAATTCATCATCCCAGTCCACAACCAGTCTCTCACCACATAAACACGAATCTATCACAAAACCAACCAAAATGCCCTTCCCAAAGCTCCCCCCAAGAGCGGCCTACATCAAACTCTCAAACCCCACCAAGCGCAACGCTCTCAGCATCCCCGTGCTCAGAGACCTCAAGTCCCAGCTCGACAGCGCCCTCACGCTGCGACCCAGCGGGCGAGCAGGCCTACTCCCCAGATTCCTCCCTGGACCTCTCAAAGAGCTCGAAAAAGCGTCTCAAGAACGAGATCGAACCTCGGAGGAGTGGAGGAGGTGGGACTGGCTCGTCAGCGCATCTGAATGGAAGAAACAGCGTGCCGGTTTACCTGATGTTCTGGTCCTCAGAAGCGAAGGCCCTGTTTTCTCGTCTGGTCATGATTTGAAAGAGCTGTCGCAGATGAGTCGCGAAGATGTCAAGACTCTGTTTGACCTTTGTGCCCAGGTCATGATGACTATTCGGAGGAGTCCTGTGCCGATTGTCTGTCCAATTCAAGGCCTCGCCACAGCAGCTGGGTTCCAACTCGCTATGAGCACCGACTTTCCCATTGCTCTACCAGACACGCAATTTGCCCTCCCAGGCGCAAAGATCGGATTACCGTGCACGAGTCCGTCAACGGCAATTTCACGACGTTTCCCCCCTGGCGCAACATACCGAATGCTCGCGACGGCGGAACCAATTAAAGCATCAGATTACCCAGAGGCCGTCGACATTGTCAAAGTCTTACCGGGACAGGACCCCGAGGAGGCTATGGAGAAACGTGTGGTTGATGTGGTTGAGCGGCTGCTTTCGATGTCGCCTCCGCAGCAGGCTGTAGGGAAATGGGCGTACTGGACGCAGTTTGGATTTGGGAGGACGTGGGGTGATGGGTATGAGCAGGCTGCTCAGTGGGCGGCTAGGGTCATGGCGTTGCATGCTAGGAGTGAGGATGCGAAGGAGGGTGTTGCTGCGTTTTTGGAGAAGAGGGAGCCTGTTTGGATAAGCAGTGGTGAGCAAGAGGCCCTAGAAGCTGAAGTCAATGATGCAGTCATTGAGGATGCTGCTTCTTCTACTGAGGCTGATGTCAGTGCTACTGAGGCTGGCGAATCCACACTTGAGAGCCAAACGCCCGAGACTGATGTCGATGGTGGTACCACAACCGAACGTACCTAGACTTGTGAATTAAAGCTTAAATTTGTCACTAATGATCCGAAGTGTCATACATTGTGGATCTAAGCTCATATCACACCTCAGGCTTTGACAAGCACAGCTAGGAGAAAAAGATCTGACTGGCTCTCAAAAGTTGTATCCACCGGAAGATCATGCACTCGATCAAATCTCACTGATAGGTGAAGTTGATGGCTAAGTTATGAGCTAGAAGTGTTATCTGCAGTCGAAACTTGTGGCTAAGAGCTTATATCAGTACACAGAAGTTGGTGAATGCTCTGGAGATCTTTCAACGCGATAACTGCGGGTCTGTCTCGAGACCCTGTACAGAGTACTCCGTACCCAGCCTGACTTCCACGCAAGGTTGAATCGTACATGGGCTAATGGGGACGCATGGCATCTGGGCCCGTCCGATGCCGCAAGTTGAGCTTTCCTCGAGCCGAAACACGTAGGCGCCGGATGCGTTGACAGGGAAGCCCAGCCAATCAATTCTTGACAAGGCATCCAGTGATAAAACGTGATGGCTTGGCGGTATGCAGGTGCCTCAGGGAACCATTTCAGCTTAAAGCTTCCATCATGCTCTCAACAGGTCATTTTTATCTTTGCACCTCTCGAACTCTCAACTCAAGTCACTATCTTACCAACTCTAGTTCATACTGCAAGACGGCGACACGACTGAGAATAGGAGAAGGGCCTGTAAGATGGCGGGTTCACGCGATACCACCAGTGGTCCAGGTCAGGACAAAGGCTGGGTACCACTGATGTGCGCAGCTGGAGCCGGAGACATCGACACTCTTACAGCGCTTCTCACTGATGGTTGTGATATCGACATCGACGCACGGGACTACGACGGCTGCACATCGTTGGCACTGGCTGCCGAAAAGGGACATACTGAAGTGGTAGAGACGCTGCTGGCACACAACGCCAACCCCAACTTGAGCGACCTCGACCAGATCACGCCGTTATGGAAGGCCGCTCAGTATGGCCACACATCTGTCGTGCAAATGTTGTTAGCGAGTGAGAAGTTACTAGATGTCAACCCGCGACCGGCATACCTTCACAAGCATAAATTGGACACGCCACTCTCCATTGCGATCAAGGAGGGCCATAAAGAAACAGCAGAGCTGCTAGCACGCGCAGACAGCATCAATCCGTGTCTGACAACAGACCTGTCCATTAATGAGATACACAAAATCAGCGTCTTGGGCCTTGCGATTCGTGGGAGATTCGAAGACGTGGCATTATCCCTGCTGGATAAATGCGCCCTGAGTAACTACTTCAAAGTCGCTCATCCTGGTCGTGATAACTACGGCGATAATGTTAGAGATGATACTATTGAACCTGCATCGAAGCTCTTGGTTTTTGCTGCCGCTGCTGGGTGCCCTAAAATTGTTCATCAACTTTTGACCAAGCACGGCGCTGATGTTAACGCGGTTCATGGATGCTACGGAAAGGCAGAAGCAATAGAGGGAGTAAGACAATGGTTTGAAGATAGCCCACTGATGGCGGCGTCTAGGCGGGGGGATCTGAACGCCGTCCGTCTGTTGCTAGATATGGATGAGGTCAGACCGAATGTTAAGTCGAGGTTTCACGGTACGGCACTTACCGCTGCCGCCCAGGGAGGCTTCATTGATGTGGTCAAAATTCTGATTGCCGATGGCAGAATCGAGATTGACTATAAAGATGATAATGGGCGCACTGCTCTTTCACACGCGGCTGAGATTGGGTGTGAGGCTGTGGTGGACGAACTGCTAGCAACCGGAGCCGCCGACCCGAATAGCCGAGATTCCCGCGGGAAATCACCGCTTATTTGGGCCACAGATCCTAGCGATGGATATGGCCCTGGCGGCTGGCAGTCTTACGAGGGCACAGTCCGTAGGCTTCTTGCTGACAGCCAGATTGATGTTAATGCCGCGGATGAAATATTCGAGCTTACGGCGCTAGCAAGCACGGCTAGAAGCGGTGCTATTGGGCTCGTCAAGACTCTTCTGGAGCACCTTCAAATCCACCCGACAGTTGAGCCTTGGTACACCTCACTGCTGGCAGAGGCAGCCGTGAATGGCCATGTGGACGTGGTCCAGGCACTACTAAGTACAGGGCAGGTCGATATCAATGCCGCCATAACTCGGAGATTTACAGGAGCTAGAAGAACAGTCCTCATGATGATCGCCGAAGATGACAGTGTAGAAAACGAAAGCGTGGTTCAAGTGCTACTATCTACAGCTGGTATCGATGTGAGCTTCCAGGATGAGGACGGCAGTACAGCGTTGATGATGGCTGCCCTTCACGGCAAAGTAGGAATGGCAAAGCTTATGTTGGCTTCTGGTGCCGACCCTAACAAGCAGGATTGGTCAGGTCGTACGGCCTTTTGCTATGCGCAGAATGCTGAGATAATCAGTACACTTCTCGAAGAACCAGGAATCAAGCCTGACCTCCCCACCAACTGGGGGCGGACGGCACTCTCTCTCGTTGCAGAGGACGGTGACATCGAAGGTGTCAATGCCCTCCTCGCAAGCGACGCCGTCGATCCGAATGCGTGTGACGCGCTGGGGCGAGGCCCGCTTTCGTGGCTTTTCGGGGACAATGGGTTCAAGGATAGCGTGAAAAAAGAAGAGCGGAAAGCCATTTTGCAACAGCTACTTAAAATTCCAACCGTCGACCCGAATGCCGAGGACCAGAATGGCCTTACTCCGCTGCTGCTAGCCATTAAGTCTGAACAAGGCCATGAATATGTTGAGATTCTACTCTCACGGCCAGATCTTGATGTCAGTCAACCCCTGGTGCTCGACACTGCAAAGGAGATAGGCAATATGACGACTTTGGCACTCTTGCGCACACGATGCGCCGGTGAGTCAATCGAATCTGTGAGGCCACATTGGTCTCAGGTGGACCTTCCAGTTGAGAAAGGCTCCCAGCTTAGTTGGTACTCTATGTTTGAGGAGACACAACCAATGGCGCCACGGCGGCAAAGTCCACGTCGATCAGGGTCTCAAGGAAGTGGAACTGCAAGCGACGAATCCGACTTTGACGGCCGTAGTAGAATGTCACGAAGTCTGGAAACCCTGCTACAAACGAGCGTCTTCAATGAATACACGCTATGTCTGGGGGACCAGCAGGAATATGTCGGTGAGTGGGCAGAAAGCACACCAAGCTTGTGTCCGGCGTGCTTGGATATCGACCTTGGTTCGGCATTTCGGAGACGCCATACCCAATATAAAGGGCTCGTGATCGCAGACCTCGGGAGAGTTGACGAGACCTGGAAGAAGCGGAGTTGCCCTCTATGCCGACTGTTCGCCAGTGTGTATCCTCGTACCAGCCTCGAGGAGGGACATAAACTGGTCAGCTTCTCCACATCACAATCCTGGCTCTGCCACGGAGAGTTGATTCTCTGGAATGATTTTCGATTTAAGAGATTCTTCGACACCATGGTGCTTGCCGTAGTGGCTGCCGACTCGCTGGTTGCTGACAAGGGTGACAAGAGACATAACGAGAATCCGTCGAGCCATGAAAAGGATGCTGTCAAAGCCGCTTTCTCTTCTGGCCTCATTAGCCGTCTCGGGATGAACGGTCCATACAAAGGTTCTTTGACTATCCCACGTCTGACGACCGAGATAAGTGACTGGAGTGTAGCTAAGGGTTGGATTACTTTGTGTTGTGAGCACCACTCAGGGGAGTGCAACCCGCGTAGAGCAGCCATCGTCCCGCATTTCTTTTTAATCGAGTGTTCTACACGAAGGATTGTAGAACAGAAACAGAGTCAAACTGAAGGTCCACCGCCATATGTAGCTCTGAGCTACGTGTGGGGTCAGTCGCAGGGTGGTCAAGAACCGCTACAACGGCAGAAGCAGCAGGAAAGCCTCGATGGGAAGGGAGCCGGTATAGTTGAGCCAGCCATTGAGGACGCAATCCGTGTGACACTTGAGCTGGGTTACAGATACCTCTGGGTGGATCGGTATTGCATTGTGCAGACGGGAGACGAGGCCATCAAACAGGAGCAGCTGCAGCATATGCATCTCGTTTATGCCAATGCCGAAGTGACTCTTGTTGCAGCCGCTGGCCAAGATTCATCGGCAGGTTTACCTGGTGTACCGGGCCGCCCGAGGAACCAGCAGCCCAGCGCTCTTGTCCAAGGCCATGCGCTGGTATGTATCCCGCCAGACCCATCCCTTCACATCCGCTCCCGCTCGACCTGGGCCACTCGGGGGTGGACACATCAGGAGGGATTACTTGCACGCCGTCGTCTTTTCTTCTCAGAATATGAGATGTCTTATGAGTGCCGCCACATGCTGTGCCGAGAGGCCATCCGCCTGCCTCTTGGCCTCGAACAGCGCTTATCTGGGTATAGACCGCGCCATATGGAGCCATTTTGGATGTATCAGCCATACAAGGTTCCCGGGATGGACGGATCTCGAACCGGGATCTACCTCTTTGACCTCTTGGAGACCTACTCGAGACGCAAGCTTTCTCTACCCTCAGACACCCTCAATGTCATGCTTGGCATCTTTAGTTTACTCGCTCGACACAAAACGAGACCTATCTATCATATCTGCGGCGTTCCCATTCTGCGTCTTCCTGAAAGTCACGAACAAAGATCACGGGGAAGGTCACGTAGCCGAATAGTGTTCAGAAGTAATGGTAGTACTGGCGCCACCGTTGCTGTAAGCCTCGGTGGCTTTCTCGACGGACTATGCTGGCGGCTTGAAGAGCCCGCCCATCGGCGGATAGGTTTTCCAAGCTGGTCGTGGACAGGGTGGCAGGGCGTGGTCGCTGGCATGGACAAAGATGCCACTGCTATTAAGCAAACTAACGGATTTGCCATAGACGCGTCCATAATTCCTGGCAATCAGGACGGAGGTATTGCAGTGCCGTGGAGCCGCTGCTATGACCTATTGCGAACGGCGGACGACAGCAACCCAAGCATCAGATCAGGCCAGAACCATGTGCTCGAGATCACAGCTAGTGCCGTGACTATCAGGTTTCACAAGGGAGACTATGACGGTCGGCCCAATACGTGGATCGGCATGGTGTACGCTGGCCATAGGGTATGGCACGGCGAGTTCTTCCTCACCAGTAAGGACGTGCCTCTATCATCGCTGCTACAGGAGCCGTGGACAGGCCTAGTATTGGGCAACACAGAGAATCATGAGTACACCGAACGTCAAGATACGACAGTGGTTGTCATCCAGGAACAGAAGTATGAGCAGGGGCGAGGAAACGTACAGGGTCACGTGTACTACGAACGTGTTGGCCTACTCCGTCTGTTTCATTGCACACTTGAAGCCAGTATGTTGGATCAACAAACATGGAGGCTCAGGTAATGGAGCAGCGGTTCGGTTTTGGCGACTTTCTATCGTCCCAGTCTCTTATATACCATGGTCTTTTATTCGGTATCAGCGTGTAATGTCGTCAGGGTGACTTGCGGTGTCCTGATGGGATTTAGTATTAGTATGAAAAGGGCCGACGTTAAACGATACCGAGGGGTGGAAGAAGTGTTTATGAGAGCCCACAAAACCACATGCGATCCACACTCTTGGCTACAGCACAGACTGTGCGTATTAGGAGCTTTTACTCGAAGCTACATCTCATTTTGTAGGTATTAATCTTTACTCATTGAACTTGGTGCTCCTAGCTTTCAGCCATCCGTGTTTACATATAGTAAGACGTTAGAGAACAGAGGTCGACGAGTGTATTGGCTCTATCTGTTTAGTAGTATCTTCACGGCTGTGCCTTGGGGCTGAAGACTCTTTTAACCTGCCAATCTTATCACAGTATTTATACACAGATACTATAAGAAGGTTCGAACAAGTCATATTATTATTAATCAAGGCGAAATACCAGTTAAAAGGTCAACCTGAAGATGATGAACTCCGTCTCCCCCAGCTAAATATCATTCCCAATGAAAAGGTGTTTTTCGTCGTGCTCGCAGTCGCGCTACTCGCGCTCCTTTCCGCCTTAGACATCCTCTCCAGCCTATCCAGTTCCTCCCCGGGATCTATTGATAGCAGCCTTTCGACCCTCTTAGTCCTACTGGACGCGTACAGTCGAACAAGCTTTGTCCGTGCAGTATTCCCATACTTATCCTTCTGGTCTGGTTCTGCGCCTTTGGCACGTAGACGTAATATTATCTCGTCTCTCTTCGCGGATGAGATGTTGAGAGATGATGAACAGGCCAAGAGCGGGCTTGCGCCTGTTCTGTCGGATATATTGGCATCAGCACCCGCGTCTAGGAGCATCTTCGCCACTCTCCAATCGCCGTGCTCACATGCCATGAATAAAGCCGTTCGACCACATGCATCTTGGGTGTTGATGTCAATGAGAGACGAAGCGTCGTGGCTGTCAGGATCGACGTGCGTGAGGCTTGAGCGGCGTCTGGATCCCTCTAGAGCATCGAGAAGGAGACCTAAAGTCTTCTGACCATGACACCTATGAAGCGGTGTCCCACCTTCTCGATCCCGAATATGCAGTAGAGCCGGTATTTTTAGAAGACTTGTTATCACTACTTCATTATCCTTGTCGACGGCTAGCAGAAGCGCTGTATCCCCACTAGTGTTCTTAAGCGCCAGGAGGTCGTCCCTCATCAGCTTTGGCAGCATCTTGGCATCAATGGCTATGTCCTTGGCCGTGTCTTTGGCCGTGTCCTTGGCTGTGTCCAGGGCAGCTTCGTGCAAAGCACTGTTGCCCTTGTGGTTCAGTCGATCTTTAAACACCAACTGATCTCCCTCGATATCCACATCAAACTTCTTCAGGATGCACCATTTATGCGCCTTCTCAAGATCATCCGGGGTCTTTGTCGGATCATACCCCAAACGGTCTATGAGAATGTTCCTCAAAGCTGTCACATTTTCAGGGCGCCCTTCTTTCTCATATATTTGGCAGATCAGCTTTGAGACTTCCTCAATATCGGAACGATTGACCCCCGTGCCATGTCGTACAAAGCCATGCAGCAAGGCAAGTCGAAGCCACTCTGTTGCTAGTGGCCAGGCCTTTAGAGCATAGTACATCTTGCCTAGGCTCAGCCACACTCGCTCCAGGGAAGCATCCTCCCTATTGACGTTGGGAACTATATGGCCTCTCAAGTACTCTTTCGCTCTGATACCATATACTTCATGTGTTTCTGTTGACTTCAGAAGAAGATTGACATATCGCTCTTGGTGACGGAATCGCTCTTGGAAGGTCAGGGTGACGCCCTTTGCTTCGCTAAGCTCGTTTGATAGCCGAATAACTTCTAACTGAGCATTTGCAGAAATGACAGGAATATTCGAAGCATCAAGATGGTCTACTTGCTGCATCGTGGCGTGCAGCCGATATTCCTGTTCTATCAGGCTCACGGTGTTGATGTTGGCTGTATCAGGTGTGTCGTGTATCAGGCCCCAGTCGGTATCGTTCGGTGTCGATATGCCACTATCTGAGGGATCGAAGTTTCGAAGAGCAATTTGCTTGGCGAAACCTTCGGCGGGCACTAGCCAATCCTGAAGCTCAACTTCGGGTTTGTGAAGAGGCTCGAGTGTTGGTACAGACTTCCGACTAGCATACCCAATGCCTAAGACTCGCTGAATGTCGGTCATGCTATCGTTGTTGACACTGTTACTCGTCAGTATAGTTCAATAAATCTGGTTCGGACGGGAGAATTACCCTCTCACTAAATCCGCGTTGATTTGAAGCAGAGTGATGTGGCGATCCAACCATTTGAAGAGCTGATCGGTTTCCTTCCAGTCCATGGTAAAGGCCAATTTCAATCTGCTACGTAAGGAGGCTTTTGAGCTTAAACCCCCGTAGGGGCTTGCGTTATTTGCCTTTGAGATGTTGGCTTCGAGCTTCTGAAGGTCGCGGTGGAATTGATCGAGATGTGCGCTGATGGCTCCATAGTATGTTTCTTCTGGGGGGTTCTCTGTCTGGCGTGTAGCCTTTCTCTCTTGTAGTGCAGCTTCGAGTTGCTGTGATGTTTCGCGAATTATGTCGCTCATGGCATTCCATCTTTGGAGTGTTTCTTGTGCGTCTGCGACAGCCGTCACGACGATGTCGATGGCTTTGCAGGTGCCTACAAGCCCCTGTACGATGGCGATGGTACCACTTATGGCCTCCATCAGGGAATTTCCCATTATTGGAAGGTTTATTACTCGACAGAAGGATAGAATTGCAAGCTGGGAAATGCAGACGCAGAACGCGGGAAGAAGTTGAATCAGCAGAGTTCAGATGATGAAATCATGGGGAGAAGAGATGACGAAAGAGAACACCAACCGGTACTGTACATCAATACTCCGCCCCCGCAAAAGCCAAGACTGCCGAAAACTGGATACGCAGAGACAACTACATGGTCGTCAAGCGGGGAGCATCGGGTCTGGGGAATGTGAACACTGGGGAGTAAAGTCAGGCTGTGAACGTTGTGTAACATCGGCAAGCGCCCAATGCGTTTTATGAGACGTTGCATGGACCAACCAATATCGTCGTGGCTGCAAGGTGCGTAATGGGAGAACGCTCCAGGCCTGGTTGATGGTCTGATTCCAAATCAACAAACCATCGATGCAAAGCTATCGAATTTTGTTGTCGTCATTTTTTTTTACAGCCACAGGCCGTCAAATAGGCCTGCTCGCTACAGAATCTTGAATTTAAGAACGAGATGGTAAACCTGTAGGTCATACGTTTCTCCAGATTGTCGCCAGCCTTATTTTCAACCCCCCCTAGCAGTCATGACTCGCTTACTGCATCCCATGATTGGTGATAACTTGCATCAGGTCAGCGCTCAACGGAAACCTCGGCGTGGATTTGTTTACCTCCTAGGATATGCCTTGCGCCACATGCAGCGTCTTTGCGTACAAAGTTGATCTATTGTTTCAACCTTGGTGGCAAAGTTGTGAACGTGCAGCCGTTTCTACAGCTCTCAGCATTGGCCCCTAAGGCCGCTTGGTAAACGCACAGAGCCGTATTCGTATTTTGGTCGGCAAAGCAGTTCACTGGTAAGAAATATACGTCATTGGGCGACGGGCAAGTATGCCTTGGGCCTTTTAAATGACGAGCCTCCAAACAGTCTTTCCGGGTTTTCATCTACTTAATCCAAACGAAGCAATTGGGATGCAGAGGCGAACATCCAAAGTCCATTATCTTCTACTCACCAAAGCTCAAACGCCATGACGAAAGGGGTAGACTCACCCTCCTCTTCTGGCATGGTTTCTAGGTTCAGAAGGAACGTGGAGGCATGGAAAACAAAACAAATTAACGAACGTGGTGGCGATCGAAGCGTGCTCGGTGAGTGTCTTGCCTGATTTCTGTGAATAAATACCCAAAGCTGACAATTAAACAGGCAACACAACTTCACAGACAGAAATCAGAGAAGCTCTCGCCAGTCTCGCAGAGTATCTCCCCACCGTGAGCATCGACGAACTCGTACGTACCTTCAGCATCGCCCGGAACATCGATTATTACGCCGTGGCCGAGTCCTCCGAAAGTCGCATGCCGATCGCTCTGACCGAAGATGAGGAAACCTGTATCCGCGATGAGAGAGCACGCGTGTTCTCTCAGCCTGGAATGCCTATCATCATCATCACAGTCTCTCTCGCCGCTTTCCTACAGGGTCACGTTCAAGCATCCTTGAAGCTATCGAAGCTGCAGTACTCGACTCTTTTCCAGGAAAGGTTCTTGAGAAATGCGGTATACAGTACCTGCATTGTCTCACTGGCACAGCAGCTGTGTGGAGGTTCGTTGAGTCGCCCATCTGCACAAAAGGTACTAACAATTTTAGTTAATGTCTTTGCATTCTACTCTAATAAGATGTTCAGTGGGGCACACGATAATCTCAAGGCCACTCTAGCATACAGTGTCGGATTTGGTATGTGCTTCAAGAGTCTCAAGTCACATATCCTCGACTGACTACAGTACAGGTGGTGTAAACTTCTTATTCGGACTACTTGCTATGAGGTCAGTAACTTCTTGGCTTCAGCTTACCTATAATAAACTAACTGCCGCAAGATCTATCGACACACTTGGCCGTAGGCGATGGCTGCTCTCCACACTACCGTTAATGAGCATATTTCTCATGGCGGCAGCTATTGCTTACAACGACAATTTCTCTGAGGGTATAGAGGCTCGAAACATCGTGGGAACGGTCTTTGTATACTGTGAGTTCGCGCAGTTGATATGAAGGAGCTGTTCTGACTTGATGCAGGTTTCGTGGCTGCCTATGCTCCAGGCCTAGGTGAGTAACCACTACCGATGGACCAGAAATATAGCTGACAAAGTTTTAGGACCGATCCCGTTTACTTTGGCTTCTGAGAGGTAAGGATCCCTACACTCGGCAAGAAACCGCCCAGAAACGCTAACTCGACCAAGCTTTCCGTCATCTCATCGCGAAGCAGTAAGATTACCCAGATCCACCATCATCTTATCCTAACATGATCCAGGGGGCATCTGTCGCCATCACTATGAATCTCTTCTTTGCAGGTCTTCTCTCTGTCCTCTTACCTGAGATCTATGATGTTTTCCACGCAAGAGGGACATTGGGCGTTTTCTCAGTTCTCAATGTCATAGCCTTCATACTGGTCCTCTTCTTGATTGAAGAAACAAGCAGTCGGAGTCTGGAAGACCTTGAAAAGGTCTATGAGCGTCGAAAGATTGAACTGGTCATGTGGGTATGGCATGAGCAGCTACCTTACTTTATCCAGAAGTGGATCCTTTGGAGAAGGGATGTTGATGACCCTGTGCCCTATGATAGCTATGGCGAAGAGGGACACAGTGGCGAGTCGGAAACAGAGATGGAAAGCTTGGAGGAAGCGCGATAAGCCCGAAGTCTTGGAGCTGGGAGTGTCGATTATCTTATCATAGCTGAGACGAAAGAATAAAATTGTAGCCTTTTCACTTAGCATGGCACATGAATTCACACAGTTTCAATTGAGGAGATGAAGAAAGCTGGTCGAAGGACGCAAATAGAAAAACAGTAAAACCGATGGAGACTACAGGAAATACAGGAAAACAGCTCCTTCCGGCTGGTTATAACAGAGAAGCGGTCAGAGATGAATCATCAGCGACGGCCTTGCGTCATCGCCGTTACGGGGTAATATCGTCGGCTGACGGGTTCCATTCCAGTGAAAGCAGGAGGACAGACAGGAGAAGTGCATCCACTCTCACGCGCTTCCTTCATCTGGGCGATGAGAGTATCTGCGAGCTCCTGGGGCAAGTCCTCGAGTTCCCCATCGTCAGGTCCATGGGGTATCTTGTGGGCATTCGGAAGGCGATGAAGTGCCTTGCGCAGACGGACAGCCTTGGAGTCATCTCGAGCGTACAGCGGTGTCGCGGCCGCAACTCGAGCTTGCAATTCCTCGCGGGAGAGGAGACCAGCCTAATGATTATCAGTATCGAACGAATGCTAGGTGACCGCCGAGACTTACAGATTGGAGGAGCTGCAGGGAGAGTAGCTCGCGGGTCGCTGCAGCGTCTTGTGTCTGAATCGTCCAGACAACGTCGTGCTCGCTGGTTGACAGCTTGAACGGGTCCGAGATCTGTTCGGCGACGGCTTGCTAAGCTGAGGCGCATTCTTCAAGGACGGACCAGAGGCGCCAGACTTCTGTGGTGGTGAGACCGTCGAGGTCGGCCGCGAGTGTTTGCAGGCGACGGACGTGATTCCAGTAGAATTGGGCGGCGCCGAGGATTTCACGAGGGATCTCCAATGAAGTCAGCTAAGAATTGAGGCAAGAAGAAAATAAATAACTTACAGAGCCGCATTTCTCGTTCGAGTCCTGGCAGCAAAGACAAACTGGGTTCGCGGAGTCTTTGGCGACGCAGAGCAGACGCGCATCGCGATGGATGGTTATGAGACACAGAAAACAGGGAGTCTCCTCTGAAGTAGTGAACGAGGTGAACTTGATGTCTTTATCGTAGGCGAACTCCGCCAGGGTAGTCGCGATAGTACGTAGCATCGACATGGTTAATCGCGTGGTGGAGGAAGTGGTCAGCGATGCGATGCGATGGTGAGACTTGGAGAGAAGAAAGCATAGACGCAGGAAGAGGGACGGTAGGGACCTTGAGATCTAGATGTTCTGAAAAGAGTTAGCGTCTGGAAAATGGTCGGCGAAGAGATTTCGGGGATACTCTATCAAGTAGAATCGAACTTGCACTGGCAACAGCTGGCAAGGCATTGACTACAGTATAAGCCCTTATACTTCGGCATATATCTGTACTGTGTAAATACCAGGAGCATAAGCATTCTAGATTTTATGCTGTGTTTCTTGTCTATCTTACAGTATCCTTATTCATACATAGTAATTAATATTATATTCGGGGGAGTATATTCATTTCTCGTTGTCTCTCCTCACCTTTACCTCTGCCTCAACGATCTCCCCTCTTTTTAGCACGGTATCTGCCTCTTCACTGATCACTAACGCTTCGCCTCACGATGCCCGTTTCTTCTACGGTAATTTCAGCCCTTGAAGAGTATGAGTTTGAACTAGAAGCTGGCTTTGCTCGTCTTGGTCCTGGCGAGTCTCCTTACCTTGGATGCGCGCTTGCCATTTACCGAGATGAGCGTATTGTTTGCGTGGTTGACGAGACAGGGACTTGCTGCACTTGGTGTACTCATAACCATAAGAGATGCACTGCCGTTCCTGACTTTGAAGATTCTCCAAATGGCCGCTTGTTGTTTCTTGGATCCCATCGGAACTAAAGGCTGTAGTCCAGTACTACGAGAACCAGGTTGACCATGAAGTCACCCCCCTCCAACGCTGGCGCGTCGTACAATGCTTTGAGGAACTAGGTTCCGCTCCGCTCCCTCAACGTCTCAACAAACCCTTGCCAAATCACCTCTCGCAATCCGATTGGTGTTGCTCCTGCATTCCAAGTCCAGGAGCTTGCCTCTGTCCGGGAATTCCTCACCCTCCTCTACCGAGTCCAGGCCAGGCCAGGTCGCCTCGTCAATAAGTACCCCTGGGAGTGCAGTGAAGTTGGCATTTTCACTGTGGCGCTCGATGGGCTACACCTCGCGTTTCGTGATTCTCTCGACAACGAAAACCCTGGCAGCAAAGCGTATTGACCGGAGCGATGCCCACCGAATTTCCTGCAGCGATGCGTCGATGCCGGCAATCTGACCTCGTGTATCGACATTCGTCTTGCTGGGCAGGGTGTTTCTCTCCAGGGCCCTGTCCAATCTACTCCTCAGCGCCGTCGTCAAATGAAATGATGGAAGAGGAGGAGAGGAATGAGTAATCTAGTTAATATTGAGCTTCACAGAACTTCTGGTTAGTGTTATACTTTAGTCCTAAACTTAGGCCCCAGTATTATAAGCTTAGGCCTAAGCTTTATCCTAAGGATCCTAAAACTTCGGATGAGATCGCAAAAGGAACCCTAAAGCTTATGATGATGCGATCATCTTTGAGCGGGTACATTGAGGAACACGGCAGGTTCTCACAAACGCAGGCAATAAATTACTGTATGGTGTAGACTCTCTATTCTTCTATCAATCTACACAAGCAATGAATGCCCTTATGCCACAATCTCAACCCGTCTCTTATTCCACTGATGTGTCAACGACTTAGCCTTGGGCTGTCTCTTCACCTCATCATACAGCCTCGCAGTGAGATACTTGTAAATCCAAGGCGAAGCGCCATTGTACACAATACTGTGATCACTATCCGTAAACGCAAACATCTTCATCTTCTCAGGCGACACACCAGCTCCAACCAGAAGATCAATCATAGCAGCAGCATGTTGGTAGTGAACGTTGTCATCACCAGTACCGTGGAGAATACTGAAACTCCCAGCGATGTTCTTGAAGCCATCGACTTTGTGAACGGCTGTCTCGAGATATCCATCCTTGTTTTCGTCAAGAGTCTTCATGTAACGCTCCGTGTACATGGAATCGTAGAAGCGCCAGTCTGACACAGGAGCGGTGATGAGACCGAAGCTAAACACGCCAGAGTCTGCTTCAACAGTCTTGGCGGTGAGATATCCACCGTACGACCATCCCCACATTCCAATCTTATCAGCGTTGATGAAGCTATATCTCTTGATGAGCTCCTCCGCAGCCCAGATCTGATCAAGAGGCTCAAGCTTTCCGAGCTGAGATGTAACGAGCGAGCGGTACTTGCGGCCTTTCATAGCTGTTCCGCGGTTATCGACGGTGTAGACGATGTACTGGAGTTCAGGATCAGACGAGATGTAAGACTTCCATCCGAGAGATTGGAAAGACTTTGCGACGCGCTGGGAGTTGGGTCCACCGTAGGGAGTGAAAAGAACAGGGTACTTCTTAGAAGGGTCGAAGTTGACGGGGAGTTGTTGCATGACGTTTAGGGAGTAGCCATCAGGGTGCTTGAGCTCAAAGTATGTGATATTGGGCATCCTGTACTGATTGATTTTCTCGTAGAAAACCTTGTTATCTACCAGGGTGCGGGCAGGCTTGCTGGTGGAGTTGGTGGTGTAGAGTTCCTGGTACGGAACATCAGGTCCCTGGTAGTGAAGAATGTAGTAACCACCGCTGGATGAGAATGACGCCGACCAGTAACCGGGCGTCTTATCATCAACAAGAGGAGTAATCTTCTTAGTCTCCCACGAAACCTTGTAGACATGTCGCTCAGTAGAGTGTCGCTTCGAAGCCTGGAAGTAAACAAGCTTCTTGGCAGTGTCGATGTTGAGAATCGTCGAAACCTCCCACTTTCCAGAGGTAAGCTGAATAGCTTTTCCACCGTCGACGGGGTACAAGTAAATGTGGTTCCAACCATCCTCATCCGAGACGTCAACGTAATAAGCATCCTTCTTCTTGGAACTCAGAGGACCGACGAATGAGATTGAGAGGGTATGCTCGAGCCATCCATCGCTTCCGTCTCGCTCGCGCACGACCTTTGATTTGAGCGTCTCAGGGTTGACAACGACGTGAGCGTCGTGGTCTTGAACACGGTTGAAGGCGCGGTAGATGAGAGAGCTGTGATCTTTGGTGACCCAAGCGACTTCGCCGATGATGAGCTCCTCCGGCTCAAACGCATCAACAGGAACAGCCTTGTACTCGCCGCTCGAAAGATCAAGAATGTTGAGCTCGACAGTAGGATTCTTGGACCCAACCTTGGGATATCGAAGGTCCAACTCACGAGGATATGTCGGCGCAAGCTTCTGGTTATCCATGTAGTAAGGAATAGTAAAAGTCCCAACACCAGTCTCATTAAAGCTCAGAAACGCAAGGAACTTGGCATCAGGCGACCACCAAAGCGCCGAGCGTCCACCGTAAATCTCCTCCTCGTACACCCAATCCGGCACGCCGTGAAACATATCCGGACCCCCATCGCTCGTAATCTGCTCAACTTCACCGTCCGCACCACGGATGAAGAGATTATTACCCCGCACAAACGCAACGGCTTCTCCACTCGGCGCAAACTGCGCATACTGGATATCGCCAACCTGGTCTTTCACGAGCGGTTTACTCTCGCCAGACTCAACGTCGAGGATGAAATAATCTGCGAAGTACGAGTAGCGGTATTGCTTGGTGTAGTTCGACGCGACGAGAACGCGCTTGGCGTCGCTGCTGATCCAGTACTCGTGCAGATCCTTGGGGAGTTTATCAGCTGTGACGAACTTTGTCGTCTCTTCGCTGACGATGTCTTCGAGAACGAGATCGCCAGAATCGCTGAGAACAATGTAGTTTCCGTCTTGGCCAGCGGAAGACCACTCTACGCTCATGGTAGTAGGTCTCAATTTAGCGCTTGGACTCGTCTCATTGAAAGTAAGTAGACGATCACCCTCACCAACAGGTTGATGCGGCTGTCTAGGCGGATCAATCGCCAACCCCAGCGGGGCAAGCGCCAAAAGAGCGGCGAGCAATTTCGCGACCATGATGAAAAAATGAGGGTTGCAGAAGAGAACCTTGAGGAGCAAAGGCAAAAAAAATACAAGAACACGTCGTGGCGTTGCACGGCGTTCTTATGGATAAACTTCCGGGACGAGATTAAGCTTATACCGGGGATCGACGGGGCTAGTGAGGTAGGCGCCTTCCCGCAGCGGTTTAGATGTGGAATGCTACAGGGGTGTTACAGTAGACCTGCCGCTTTGGACCGTTTTTACAAAAGATCCCCGTGTTATGTTGCGTTGGCCAAGACTTGGTTTCTTGGGAGGGCGACAAAAGTTCGTGAGGGAGATAAGGAAGGAAGGTTGTTGTTGATAACGTGATGGGATCGTCTTTGAATTAAATTTGGTAGGGTTGGGGTGAGCCAATTACAGGGGGGAAGACTGAGGTTCAGGGTAAATTTTGTGTTGATTGATTGTGATCGCCTAGGCACCCCTCACTTGAGCGAGCTATGGTTAGAATACACGATCAGGCTATTATTTGTTGATATAGATCAAAAGAAACAGAAGTCTTGGCTACTTACACGTTTTTAGCCCTCTGGCCGCCGATGGATTATGCAAGTGACATTGAATACTACGGGCAATCTAACTCTCTACAACCACATTTACCCATGGATGTATCAATTCCAAGCCCCGCTTATTGACTTCCCTGATACAATATCCTAATTTGTCCTTGCCTATCCGTTTCAAGCCCTCATTAACGTCTCGTAACAGGACAGACCATCTTTTCTCTCTAACCCGAAAATCACGTTCTGATAAGCTCTCTTTTATACAATTTGCAATATCCAGATGGCACTCTGTTGCAGGTGAAAAAAACTCTTGGTCACTATTCATAGGATCCGCGTTACCCCTGATGAGAAGTATCTCAAATCGTTCTTCGACGTCTTGCGGAGGTTGGACATGTAGAGCATAACCTAACCAATCTAGTAAAAGTTGGTCAAGTAAGTGGTAAGCGGTAACGAAGTTGCCAATTGCCAGGGTATATTGACGAAGTGATCCGAGATTGCAGTCGCTCCTCCGTGGAAAAAAGCCTGAACGATCACGAGCCCCAAACTCCAAGATCAACGGACATTGCCAATCCGTTGAAGACAGAGTGTGGCCAAAGCGGCTTAGTAGATCTGCCACGTGGTGTGCATCGTCGCTCCAGTCATGATTTGAATTTTGAAGGCAATGCATGACAAACCATGAATGCAGCAGACGCGTTGCATTTTTCACCTCATGTTGAACTCGTAGGGGGTAGTCTCGCAACCCTTCGTCAGCTGCATTTTGGAGGCGGTTTTGAAGGTACTCAACAAACCCAAGGCAGGACCTCACTGAAAAATACTTGTCGGAGTCCACCAAGGCGCAAAGCAGAACAGGAACAGCTTCTGCCAGACGATCGATAGGCAATTCGTCTACCAGTTCGATAATGAAAACGTTCGATCTGGCCACCCTGACGACATACTCAAGAAACTCCAACTCTTTCAGGAGAGGAGGATCTTTAAACAATATCGGATAGCGCCAATGTGAGCGACTGTGAAATAAGCCACGTTGCTGCCAGTCCCTCAATTCCTCGAAAAGACCACTTCGGCATGATCCATGGCCTTCGAACGGATGGAGGGCAATTGATAAGGCTGGGACTAGCTGGTGCTCCGCATCACCGCGTCGTAACCATGTCTCTCCGAGCACTGTCATTGAATCGTATCGCTTTACCTTGTAGCTGAGAAATCGGGATTTGACTAGGTAGCCGGCAAACAGCCTTTCTGCTTTCTCAATTGATGACCAGTGACAAAGTGCAAGACATTCACGCCCAAACTGTGTGTCGGTGATAAAGTCGAATGCACATCTGTGTATGAACTCGACCCTTGTCACGGCGTAGTTCAGAAGGGCTTTGTGCCCAGTCAACTCGCAACGGCCATGATCCGTTGTCGCTACTACTTCAAGGAGACCTCGACAAACCAAACGTAATCGATCTTCTACCCTCGAACATCGTGCTTGAAGCTCTTTTGCCTGGATTTCTTGTCCTTCCTTCAATATCGGCCTCAATGGCCTGTCCTCAAGAGCTGTAGTCATGGCGATTAAGGACCGCATTGAATGGAGAGGTAGTATGTGGTGATAATAGCCATAGTCACAGATTTTCTTGTCCATGTCGGTTGCTGCAAGAACTAGACTGAAGAAGCGTGAAGCATCGGCTCTGTAAGCTGACAACTTGGCATCATCTCCTGGACGCTCCCACATATCAACCAAGAGGTCATATAAATCTGATGGCGTTTGTGCGAGTCGTTCCTCAAATTCGTTGGCGCCACCTAAACGTATCGCCTGATTGAGGCTCTTGACGGCCAAGACCACCCAGAGAAACACACCGTTTGCTTTATCCACAACTGTTTTCAGAAGGCTAAGTCGATCCCCAGAGCTCAGACCAGATAAGTCTAGCCTGCTCTTTGCATACTGGTAGATATCATGCTCATTAAGCCGATGGATTCTTAGGCGGGGTCGACCTGCGAAAAACCTACTAAAAGGATCTTCTTCCCTACTGGATGCACATAGCTTGATATTGTCGAGGCTGAGTAAATCGTAAATGACTTGGGTGTTCTGATTATCGCCCCAAGGTAAGTCCTCGAATTCTTTAGCCTCGTCCAATCCGTCGAGGAAAACGCAAAAGGTATTGCCTGAGAATTTGATGGCCCAGTAAAGAGCCTTCTTTAGCTCATTGACATCCCAGTCTCCAACGTCTCGCTTATCTTGAACATTATCCTGCTCAGTCCATAGCCGTTGGGCGAGACTGCGGTTCTTGTGAAGAACTTGATAGAGAAGGGAACGTGCCATACCTTCTATGCTCTTCTGTAGCGGTTGCCCTGGCTTCCAAAAGTAGTGGGTGAGGATTTGTATATTCTTATGCCGAGCTTGTAAATGCTGGATGGTGCGCTGATTTGTCGCAAGAAATTTCATAAGCGAGCTTTTCCCAGATGCCGGCTTGCCGCTGATCCAATATTGCCGGTCATCTGACTCTAGCCAGGCAGGGAAGTAATTGAGATCTGCTGGTTTTGTAATATTGGTCGGCGCTGCTGCATCTTCAGTGTCCTTATCATCAGTATTCTCTTTTCTTTTCTGAACGCTAGCATCTCCCGACTCTTTCCACGTGATCGAACGGCTTCTGCTGCAGTACACGGGGCTCTCGAAGACCCAATTGAAAGTCCCAGGGTAGTTTTCAGAGATCTGATTCTTGCGGCTGTTCAGTTCGGGAAACCGGAGGCTTTTGAGTAATTGGTTATGCCCTTGCTCGAAGCTCGTACTCTGGCCGCATAGGGCCATGTCCTGAAGTTCTTGGAATATCGAGTCACGGAAACTCGTAATGGCACCCTGGGTGGTAGTGAAGCCTGTGTTGACAGCTGCACGTGTTGTTTCATGCTCCTGGGTAACTAGGTCCCTCGTCTTGAGTGACTCGATTGAAAGGTCACAAATCTGTGTGCAGCCATCCGCCAGCTGCTTAATGACTGACTGTAGGTTGGTGTCGAGTTGGTGAAATGACTGTTGGGAACTGATTTCTACGGCCTGAGACTGGTTGCATATACGGTGCAGAACAGCACCATGGAGAAGGCTCTCATATCTTTTGAGGTTGTCCTCAAGACTTTTGAGTTTCTTTCCTTGCCAGAGAGTTGCTAGACTCTTCTTGCCCACCTGTATCTTCCCGCGAAATCCACGTCGAGAGGCATCATCAAGATGAAGCTCAGAGAATTTCGATTGCAGCTGGGTCATGGACTCTTCCAGCTTTTTGCCGATATCAATTATCTGCTGTTGGTCTCGCGTCGACGGCAGAACCTGAGAAGCAGAGCTGTTCATATCATCGAAGCAAGCTTTCGCGTTTTCGAGATAGGATTTCAGCCTGGGGTCAGGGCTGTGTTCATCCCGAACGTGTTTGTAAACTTGGAGAATATCTCTGCCGAAAGTGACGATCTGCATCGCATTGCAGAGAAATCCTATGCCAGCGATCGCCGCCTCGGCCCCGGACATTTTTGCGTGCTCTTGGGAATATTTGATGAATTCTGTTAGATTTAGAAGCGATTTTTGAGAGTGAGATGAAAAGAAAAATGAGAATGCTGAGTTGGCCGACTGCGGGGTGACGTGTCAGGGCGAACCAGTTTGCGGCTGAGCGAGGCAGACACTTTGTAAAATATTGCATTGGAATTGTTTTTTTACGCGCCATTGACAATATCGACATGTCGTATTTTCTCCAATCTGCATGAGGCTCACGACGCAGTTAAACCCAACATTTTATTTTGACATCAGATAAATATATATACTTGATCTTGTAACTATATAACAGCAAAGGTAATTTTGGGGAGGTTTGCCACGCCTAGATGCTCCTAAAGACGGAAAGGCTTGACAGAGCCTTGCCAGGCCACGAGAACAAAGTGTTGGAAGGGCACGAAGAACCAAGAGCCTGGTTGTTCATCCAAGCAGGCTCCCAATAGTACAATCCAGCTCCACCCTTGACCTTACTAACAATGCTAGCAACCTTCTTAATAAACTGAGTCTGACCATCCGCTGAGAAGGGAATGTTCTTCATGTCGCTGGGGAAAGGCTGAGCGGGCGAAGGGCAAGATGTAGGCCAGTCAAGCTCGCTAACGAAGATTTGCTTGCCCCATTTGTTGGCCATGTTGGTGAGGGAAGTCTCGAGAGCCGAGAATGTCGCCCCTGATCCGTAGAAGGGATAGTATGACACACCCATGGCGTCGAAAGCACCGAGGGTAAGACCCTTTTGGTTGAGGACTTGGGTGTAGAAGTATTCTTGGGTACCCCAGTCCCAACCCTTGTCGAGATGAATCATGATCTTGGGCTTGGGGCTGATGGAAGAATCCTTGATACCGTAGGCCGCAGAGTTGAGAAGACGTCCGATGTTGTAGTAAGACTTGGTCGAGCCAGTGGGAAAGAGAAGACCAGCAGTGATCTCATTGCCAATGGAGATGATCGCAGGCGGCACACCAGCGGACTGAAACGCGTTGGAGACCTGTTGAGTATAGTTATACAGTCTCCACGACAAGTTATCGATGTCGGTAGGCCATCCAGAGGGAATAGCCTGGTGGCCAGGATCAGCCCAAGTGTCGCTGAAGTGAAGAGTCAGGTAGACGCTCAGGCCCGCAGCTTTAGCACGCTTGGCGAGCTTGAGATTGTAGTCAAGGTTGTAGTCGCCGTTGGAAGGGTTCACCCAGACTCGTTGGCGGACTGAGTTGACGCCATTGGCTGCGAGGATTTTCTCGAGAGGTTGAGCGGAACCGCCGGCAGTGTATTGAATGCCCTTTTGTTCCTCGAGAAGAACAGAGGACCAGTCGACGCCCTTGTAGGTCAAGGCCAAAGCGACCGAGCAGTAGGAGAGAAATGCCAGAAACCGAAAGAGTACCATTTTGACTATTGTGAGAGATCTCAAACATCCAGTGTCTACGACGGATGGCGTTCTCTTAAGTAGTAACCTGACCATCCCCTAGGTGCAGCATAAATACGCGGAGCTGTGTAGGATCGGTACAGGGTTCTCCGTTATTCCTCCAATCACAGCTCGGACGAAGGATGTTTCACCAATTATTCCGACATGGGTCTAGCGCTCCTTAATGAACGATGAAACCTCGTGAGTGAAAGTTCGGAAGAGAACTACCGTAATCGGGTGTCTAGAAGCGGAGCTAGAAGTGCCGGCTCCGAGGATTGACATGCTATAACGGGACTTGCGCATATTGGTTATCCGCTCGAATCGGCATGCGGAAAGAATATAGTTACAATAATAGTGGTATAGTAAGAGGTAATACTTATTGAATACTTTCAATTTATTATAATGAATTCAGTAAGTATATAAACAGTCAGTAAAGACAATTTCAGTCAGGGCCTAAGGATTTAGCCGATTATAGACAAGGCTGGTATCTCTGGTGAAATTATATGTAAGAAGCGGGTAACCCCGTTAACATACTATATTATAGCCAAATTTTGATGCAGTGCATGGAACTCTGTTTTCCCCACTGCACCATCTTTGCATGGACAATGGAAGATCCACAAACCCCGACTTCAGCGACGTACACTGTGTCGCGTTCACGTGGTAAACAACCGGGCGAGTCCCTTTACAGCGCCAAACTAAGGAAGATGAGGAAGGCCAAAGGGCAAACGAGATCTTCTGATGAATCCGAATCTGAGGATGAGATTGAGCCAGGTCAGTCCATGCATGGCCCAGGATAGACCTTTTTGGTCAACTGACTGAGTAGGCGATGTGGTTCTACATAAGATGTTCAACCGTAAAGTCATCTTACATGCCGACAAGACTGTTACCAAGTCTGGGAAACGTATAGCTCTGGGTGAGGCAGAGGCGCTGAAAGTCGCTGCTCAAACTGGAATACCAGCCCCATGCGTCCGTGAGGTGCATACGACTCCTGATGGTCAGGGTCACATACGTATGGACTACATACAAGGCCAACCTCTTGATAAACTGTGGCCCGACATGTCGGTTCAACAGAAGAAAGATATTACGCGGCAGCTTCGGGAAGTGGTAGAAAAGATGAGATCTTTGACTCCTCCCGCCCATCTCATTGGGGCTTGTGACGGCATCGAAATCCGGGACACGAGGCTATACTTCACATACCATTCCCCGCCTTGTCGTGATGAGAAGGCCTTCAACGAGTTTTTGCTATCGTCCCTCTACGAACACACACCGCCGCTCGTGCGAGAAGCCTTCTCTCGGCGACTGCGAACGAATCATCGCGTTGTTTTTACCCATTGCGATCTCACGCCGAGGAACATACTGGTTCAAGACCAAAAGATTCAGGGACTTGTTGACTGGGAGGACAGTGGGTGGTATCCAGAGTATTGGGAGTATGTCAAGTTTTTCCAGCGTAATTCTGACAAAGACTGGAAACAGTATGCTGGAGATATTTTCCCTGAGCTGTATCATGATGAACTCGTCGATTTTATTGCCATGTCTAAGTGGCAGAACTCGTAGCTAGCGTATCCAGAATTTTAGTGGTCCCTAGACACTCTTTCATCACCCCAGCGATTCATCTTCTGCCTCCATTGTCGCATCAATCATTTCGTTTAGTCCTGTGTTGTACTGCTCTGCTGTCAAATAGCCATTCTGATAGAGTGCCACAAGGGCGAAATCGACCCACTGCTGGCAGTTGAATTCAGGATCGTGGTTTGCCACCTCAACAGCTTCCATCAGACTTGCAAGCTCCGAAGACGTTAGAGAATGTTTAGTCGTTCCAACCTTGACTTTCTTGGCAAAGGTTCTCGAAGTTGTAGGGTCAAAGTTTTTACGCTGTTCGAATACGAACTCCCCTGTCAAGCCTTTGACGTGGTAGAAGTAGTGCGTAGTATTGTCAACAGGCACATACCAGAGTCCAGTGTGCCTGAACTTGGAAAAGTCTACTGGATCGCCCCTGTGAACGGCGATGTAGATCTTGTACTTGGTCTTGCTAGGCATGTCGGCCGTGGTAACCAAGAAGGAGGATTGAAGTTATTGACTGTCTTAGCTCGGTCTGTTAGCGCTGCCGTGTTGGAACGACCGTGAGAGTTACAGTCATACAAGCTGGATTTGCGAAAAAATACTTCGTTAATACATGCCGAAGATCCTTTTTTATTTAATTAAGAGCAGACTAAACTGAGGTATTTATTCTCAAGCATATCTGAAGTAGTGTTCCAATTCTGTAAGAGAGAATGCCCTTAAAAATAACCCTGACACTTGAAGAGTTTCACGAAGCGCGCGGTATCAGGTTGGCGGTTGTGTTCACGAATAACCGTATTGTGCTACGCCACAAGTCAGAAAAAAAAAGAGGCTGACTACCTACCTAACCATGGGTGATTGGCAATCACCTTGAGCGCGTGTAGGCATGTTGGTTACCAGCGATGTGACAGTTTTGCATATTGGCTAAGCGATTTGCAAAGAACCCCATGTCTTACTAATTGCCATGGACCAAAAATCCTTCAAAACAGACATTGGTATTGTGAGGCACAGCTAGAAGTTCCAGCTTTGACGATCGGTACACTAACAGGACACGTGAATTTCTCCTATCTGTATAAGTGGGAATGCATGGAGATGATTATAATGTTTTTATGATAGCGTCATAAGATGATGTCTGTTTGTAAACGCATATCTATATAATAAAGCGGCGCTCTTCTATCGATGCAACTAAGTTCTGTCTGCTGGAACAAGCTCATGGCCACAAGTCTCAGCTATTAACAACACATCTAGATAATAACTTAGATATTATACTGAAATTACTGACCGATTGCTACAGCGTCAAGCTGGTAAGTGGAAAACCTAGATCATAACTCTTTAGAGGCCCACAAGGAAGCCCACCTCACACTCCCTCTTCATGCATTGCGAAGCTCCCCCCTAGAAGCGCCATGAGTAATTGACTCAGAGACGCACAAAACTAGGCCAATTCCGTGCAAGTCACTAGAAATCTCTAGACTATTACCATAGTGAGATCCTGAACGGGTCGAGAATGAGTTCCGGGGATTAAAGAACACTTGGGAGAAACGTTATACATATTTAGTCGGATACCATTCTTGCGATTCATTCTACAGTACTTCCAATAATATTCATCCATGCTGAGTCTCTTTCAACTTGAGAAGTCTGGCAGTTCCTGGTCAGACACTATGTACGCCCAGATTCATATGATACACCCAATAAACAAAATTTAAGCTTAGTCAACATCACGACGTTCAAAAGCCCGACGCCGTTCCTCCATATCACGGATCATGTACCGTGAGAACTCAACCTTACTGTTCGAAGTAGCGACCATGCTTTCCCGATGCCCAGGGAGTAGCTTGGCATCGTAACAAGTATACAGTGTAGGCAAGATCTGTACCCAACGGTCGCGTATCCGATGAGAGCACCATAAAGGAACCGCTCCTCGAAGATCCCAGAACCGCCACCCAGTCTGCTGCTGCCCAGACACGTCTCTCCAGAAACAATCTTCAATATCCCTGAGCCTATGAGAACTCCCGCTAGCCAAGAGCTCCATCAGCTGGAGATCGTGAACCCCAGCGAGTTTAATCTTGAACTCGCTGTACAGTGCACCAGAGTTTTTCTTGACGTCGAAAAAGACCTTGATGATATCCTTGGACTCCAGAATGCCCTTGAGAGTCGTCATGCGCGAATTCGAATTGACCCGCCAGAAGGTCATGGCGCCGAGCCAGGACACATCTATGAGGTAGATGCGGTGAGAAACGGCGTTGTAGATCTGCATAATGGAGATTCTGGTTCCGTTTCCGATCTAATTCCCGTCGATAGTGATGAAGAGGCGCGGTTTGAACTTTGGGATATCATCGAGATCGTCGAGGAGATTGTACAAAGTTTGATCATCCCCGATCCAAGTGATGCGCGGTTCGGATTTATAGGTGGATATGACATCGGGTTCTGTTTGGGGGATTCATGGTTGATATTGTCTGTTGTGAGATGAAATGGAGAAGTAAGATGGGAGTCCAATGGTCGAAGAATAAAACGAGGAAGAGAGGGCATATGTCTAGAATGAATGGCAACTGATAGCTGCTTGCGGAAAAGAAGGGCTGGGTTTTATAGCTGTTGAAATTAGAAGTATGTTTTCCAGCTGTGACTTGTGGCTCAGAGCTTATTCCGGCAAAGAACCTAGATATCAGAATTGGTTGGGTTTGTTACACGATGCACATTATCATGAACGATACTATTGGTCAAAGTGAGAAGTGACTTTGGATACCAGGAGAATAATCTTTTTCTTGCCTGTGATGCCTAAAGTTAGATTCGTTGACTTCACCATAAAGAGAGTTCTATTCGAGGACATGTAAAATTAAAGTCTTTTGACTTTTTGCGTGCAAATCAATTGGAAAGTCAAAACAAAGATGAGCCAATTGTCGACGAGCTGGGGTTTGTACAACAACGAGAGCAGTCTTACGAGACCGAAGAAATGCAAGACCTGTAACCACACACTGGCTCTCAGATACTACGGCGCCTGGTGCGACTTGTAAAATGAGGCATGAAATCACCCTAAGCTTAGGTAAGGTTTACTCTAAACTGGCCTAAAGTCACAAAGATCATCATAAAGTACCCTAAGGTATCATAAACAGTCCTAAGAATTTATAAACCTAATCATAATCTCGTCAAATTTATATAAAGCTGCCAGAATTTCCAACCCGAGAGCTCATTGCCAAGAACAACTACCCTTCGAATTATATATTTCTGGTGCTCCGACTGGTGATCGAAGAGCATGCGCATAATCATGCGCCCGAGGCAACTCCCCAAAATAGCATAGAATGCATTTTGGTGGCGGGTAAAGGTAGAAATATATTTAATTTCCTCACCACCCACAACATCCTCCAGGTCTGGAATTGAGCGATGGATGGCCTCCTAGACCACCAGTTTTGTTTCGTCATTCATTACATGGTCGATCCAAACCATTCGAAGAAGATTGGGCGACAGGGACTGCGCAGTAACTGCGGTGTCCCAACATTTCCAGATGATCTCGGACATTCTGGCCTCCAGAGATGGCCTGTTGATAAACCAGTAGTCGGATTATCGGTCCAGTTCGGCTACCGCCAAGATAGAGCTCTTGGGAGCTGTCTTTATCAGGGCGCAGTGATTATGCATCGTTGGGTTACTAGTCACTTCGCAGTAACTAAGATCGTTTGTATTGACATTCTCCTGTCGGAGAAATGTTTGCGATTCTTCGGAGAAAATTTGTCGGTTACTGGGATATTGGCCATGATCTACAGTGTAGCGGTCTTCGATTGATTGATGAATTCCCGGCGGCGTTGTTGGATGCCGAAGCTCGGCGACGGGTCGGCGACCTCTCTGCAGTGCGTCGACGTACAATCTATATCTGGCGTTGGTTTGCTCTGGGGTGCTTCTATCGGGGTCCATGTCGTTGAAGGGATCCAGTGTATTTCCTTGAGGTATTGATACCATTCATGTTGGCGAAGAGGCGATAACGGGGACGTTTCCAGCATTTGGACAAGAAGAAAATTCGAAACGGGAAAGACAGCAGATAACCGTAACAGAGAGGTAACGGTAAGGAAACGGAGAGATAGTAGCTCGTTGCGCGAGAACCTGGCACTAGTCGCCAGTCAAGGGGTGATACAATACCAGACATCCTGGCCTCCAGGGATGTCCTCCAGACATACCAGTAGTCGAACCTACGTTCAAGTTCGCTTACTACAAATGTTCCGCTCCAGGGAGCTGTCTTGACAAGTGCGCAGTAATTATAATTCCATTCTGGTATGCTGTAGACCTCGCAGTAGCTGAGGCCATTGGTGTCGACATTCTCTTGTCGGAGAAATCTCTCTGGTTCGGCGTTTAGGGGCTTGACCACTGAGCGGTACTCCCTATGGACGATCTTGTACTTATTATCCAGAGGTGGGTGAACACCTCGAACTTTTGTAGTATCGCGCAGGTCGTCGACCAGTCGGCGACCCTTCTCCAATGCTAGTTTGTATAGTTGGTACCTTGCATTTGTTTGCTCAGGTGCACTAGTATCTGGATCCAGTTCTTTCATTGGATCAGGGGACTCTCCGCGGGGGTTGGTGTTGGTCATTTCGACGGACTGTCGGCGTAGAATCCACGAGGCAGTGGCGCAAAAAAAAGAGTTTTCGGGAGTCAGAGAAAAGGAAGATTAAGAACAGAAAGGACAGCAGATAGCAGTAACAGAGAGGTGATGACAAGGGAACAGGCAGATGGCGGACTTGCTGGGTGAGAATCTAGTAGTGTTCGGTAGTCAAGAGAAGCTTTAAAAACAAGACAGTAGAAAAGAAGTCGATATCGGCGAAGGGGATTTGGCCATCTTTGGGTTTGGGTGCGCGCAGCTCCCTCTCGGTGAATGGCCTCCTAGACCACGAGTTTCGTCCGCTGGTTCACAACTATATCGATCCAAATGACCTGAGAGAGGATAGGGACTGCGACTGTCCATGGGTGGCCTGGACGAAGGCATGCCAGCTCCGACATCCTTGCCTCGGTGTCTGCAATTGACTGGTCGTTGTTGCGTTCAGGTTCGCTGATAACGAGGACACCTCCACGATCGTTTGCCTTGACTGTGACGACAGACCATCTCCGCGCGTCTGATTGCACACTTCGCACAAGTGTAGGCTGTTTGTGTCGATATTATATGTTCACAGAAAGCGTTCCGTTTGCTTGGAAAGGGTTTGGGTCTTGACCGCCCAAGTCGGTGGCGTATGTGCCTTGGATAGGGGGATGTATAGTGACAGGCTGTGTGTGATTGCGCAGTTCGGTGACGAGTCGTGACTGGTCGGACTTTCAGCTTGATAAACGGCCGGCGGGGAAGAGATGCCCAAGAGGGCGGAGAAGAGTTATCGGGGTGGTGATGAAAGGATTGAGGTCTGGGAGACGCGCGGAGAAACGAGTGGCAGGAATGGGGGGCGAGGGCACAGCGAGATGGAGTGCGTGGCGAAGACCGCTGAGAATACCTTGAAAGACGGGGATTGATGAAATGGTGAAGTTGTTGTTGAAAAGGTCAGGATTCGAGCTGGCAGAGCGACGTTGCTGTACTTGAGTCTGTTGTTGTCTCCTTCCCACCACTCAGAAGCTACATGACGTCATTCCCTCCGAGAATCGTTTCGCAAGAGGAACAAAAAACTCCAAATTTTGACAAGCGTGTCCAAATAAAATCATCAAAAGATTCTCTAAGTTTATGATAAGTTCCCTAAATCTCTTCGTCCCTTAGGGTCGATGGCCTAAACTTTCATCCCTCCCTTGCCGTTGGTAGTGCGAAGTAGATGCATGGTCAGCACCTCACTGAAATTTACAGAGGCTACTGTGCACTAAAGTCCCTGCGATGCCTTGAAGAACCTGAAGGCCCACACTAACCAACTCAACTTCCTTATCGCAGCCCGGGGACGAGCCATTAACTCAAGAGCCTCAGAATACTGGATTGAACTCTCCTCCAGATCGTCATTATCCTCTTTCAGCGCTCGGCGACGCTTCTGAGGAGTGGCTTGCGCTGCTCCACGACGAACAGGACCCTGACCAATGGTGCGGACGGCGTTGTAAGCCGCCGCCTTACTTTCGACGACGAGACGTTTCATGTCTTCGATGAACTCGTCGGGGAGTTCCATTGGAGGGAGCTTTGCCTTCTTGTGACGGTCCTCCCCATCGACCGGCGTCTCAAAGGCAGTGGGAAGTCGTTCCAGTGCCGCAACAAACGTATTGGCCTCACGGAATTCGCGGGCGTAGGCAGTGACGGTCCGGCGAATATTCTACTCAATAGTCGCGTTGTCGTGGATCTCAGGTAGGAAGCTCCCGGTTGGAGGCAAGTTCCTGTACTTGGATAACAGGAGCAACGCCGTTTCGATTGCGAGAAGTTGTGCGGCAAGGGTTCGAGAGAGCCTCGACTGGCTGTGAGCTTATTCCAGCAGAGGGAATCTAGAGAGAGCCTCGACAAGGTATCGGAGAGCAGACGCTGCCTCGAGAACACACTGCATAACCCGCCGCTTTTCGAGGCGAGTCAGCGGTCGATCGGTGCTGAACTCGGAGTCAAGGGCGTTCCAATAAGCCTGCGTAACACGCCTGGCTTCAGCTCGGGAGGGATCTATCTCTGCGTTAGGCCAAAGGACGCAAACCCATTGACGATACGGCAATACATACGGCAGTGCATTTCTTGTGGTCCCTCTTGCAAAGGGTGCATCGAGACGGCGTTTCAACAACGACACAGACAAGTCGCCCGTCGCGATGGGCAGAGAGGACGCAATGGAGGCATGGGAGCTCAGAGTCGGCCTGGCGATTGGAGCCTGTCTCTTCGTCGAGTTCTTACTACCCAAGAGCAGTGGAAACGGCGGCGGCAATCGACATTTTAAGAGGACGGATCGGCGATGTGTCCGCGTTGAGGGCTGGCAATTTATAATCACGGAGGTGAAGAGAGTATGTTGAATGCAGAAAATGTCAAGAATGTGAAGCCAAGTTTAGCAAAACAGACTGCGATAAGGAAGAAAGAAAAACACGTCTGAAGGTGAGAAGAGATTCTTTCCAAAGAGATGCTGGTTTCTGCGTAATGTCAGGCAGACACTGCCGACAACTGGCACACCAGATGCCAGCCTTGATTGAATCGAACTGGAAGTCAAGGCTCCATTACATAAACCCGGACTTCTTGTTCTGATTAATTTGTGCCTTGTACAACAAATTCATGACGGAGATTCATTTTTCATTAGCTGGCTTCAAGATTAGGCATTGTCGATGCTAAGTCGCCCCTCTTGAGACGTTTTAAGTACCTAGTTGGGTTCGCAGTTCGGGCCACGTCACATGCTTCCACCTAACTTTTATGCGTTCAATTAGATTACATAAAGAATTAGACCATATCTGGCGTCATGGAAGTAAGTTTCGGCGAATTGACACGCCACGTATGTAAAGTATCACCATTGCCATTGGTGCCACCAGTAACAGTGCGATGTGCTGGCCTAAAGTTCCAACAAACTCATCTCCAAAAGTCAAATTTGAGTGTCAAGAGCATGAGTGACTCATCAAGACTCCCAAATTTCACTATAAATCTGTTCCTGTTCTTTTGACCCATATCCCTAAATATTTCATACTCTCGCCAACCTCTATCGTCGAAACTCATCGGATCAAAAATCTACAAAGGCCATGGCAAACTCCCCGCCACTGACGACATCGGCTCCTGGGAGCAACGAACAGGAGATCATCTCCATCAGTACCCCTGGAGATTCTACTTATCGTCTTTCACCAAAGAAGGTATTTAACCCAGCTTCCATTCGCATGGAAGATGGCTACAACGAGAATTATCTCGAGCCCACAATAGCGGCTATCAAAGAGATACCAGATCTTATTTACAAGGAACTTGAAATCATGTTTTTCGAGAATGCCGCAGCAAATATACGGATGTGTTCAGATCTCAAGATTGGATGGCGCGTAGATATACCGATGTGTTCAGATCTCAAGATTGGATGGCGCCGCGCAGATCGTTGCATGACAGTAATCAACACACCACGGGTTTCAGAGCTTATAGTTGGACCCTATCATCTTGACGACTGGTCAAATAAAGAAGTAATGGTCTATTTTGAACATGAGTCAGCCGACATCTTGGACAGCCAAAGGATAGCCAGGTATATATTCCGAGAGTGGTTACGACTCCACAACGGCCGACCATTCTTCCAGCGCGGTGGCTTTTTCGGAAAACCTTTACTCTTGACAGAAAATGGCCCTCAGAATCTTGAACAGCTCTCGGCCTCTCATGCAGACCTCTCTGAATACGTATCCACGCATGTAGAGCACTTGGTGGAGTTTAAGCGTGGGAGAAGCTGGCGTTCTAGATACCCAGGAGAACAACCACCTAAGGACGAAACCCCAGGCGACATACGATCTTGGCTGGAGCATGGCTACCACATGTCCCATCTGTTCCGCGCTCTGTATCTGGTTGTTGACGAGCAGTCGTTGATAGTGAAGGCAGCCCCATACTACAACGCAAAACGGTTGAAAAGCTGGGACAGGATTCACGACATGGACCGCCCTGTGGAGAGACAGCTGGCTAAATGTACAATTCTCCTGGTCAAAACGGGGGATGATGCACATCTGTCATCACCTATTAGTTTTCTCCCTCTGTTCGAGGCAGGGCTAGCATCCAACGTGAACCGCGACGACTACGCTGGCGGTCCTGGAGGCGAAGAAACTGCCGTTAGAGTGAGTCTCGACGTCGCGGTTCGTTTTGTGTGGGATTTGCTGCAAAGGGAGAAGGAGGCCTTTAATGAACTGGCCAAGAGAGACCAAGTGTTGGAACAGGAACAAAATAATCGGTTTCAAGATTGGCTGAAAGATGTGGTGTCTCATTGTGAGGAAGTGGGAATGGATCATAACCTCTATATGTGGTTTGCTTGCCGTCGTGCTCTTGCGAGGGTAAATAACGAGGGTTTTGACCAAAGCCAGGTATATCCAGTTTGGGAGCGATTACGGTCGTGGGAATTATAGTAATTCCCATTCGATCAAACACAAACTCGTGATCACAGCAAAAGATCTCTGAGCAGGAGTAACTGCACCTCTTCCAGGGTTGCTCAGGATCATGGCGTGTTTGAATCTGTGACAATCACCTCCCTCCTCCAATTTACTGCATATTTCATCCCGGTGCAGCGCATCACCAGGTTAAAGCTTAGGTAGTATTGGTGGTCTGTGGTTTCCTTCGGTTTGTTGCTTTGTGGTAGGCAGCTGTTTGCCAGTGCCAGCCTCCAGTCAGAACTGGGGCAGTGATACATGGTCAAGTTGTTTGCTAGCACACACTCAAGTCAACAAGCAAGAAAATTTTTCACTGTTTCGCTTTTCTCCCTCAAGCATCTCTTCGTGATCTCTGCTTCTGCACTCTCTCTCTAATTTTCGCTGCATCTTCGCCGCGTTCTTTTTCCCTTCTTAACTCTTCAAGCGTTCTTTGTTTGCGCCAACACTTCCACGATGGCCTCTCTGGATCAGATCGCAACCGTCTTCTCTCATTACAGGTACGACAAGAAAGTCGGCTTCGATGGCGTTATTGGTATACCTTGCCTGGGATGTGTTTCGGACATCGATCGTGATACACGCTGCGTCTGTCGTTCAGACTCTCCACACCAAATTTCTCCCTGCTGTCTTTTGTGCAAAGAGAACAAAAAGACTTGTGGCTCAGTCAGTATCTCTCAGACCCCAGCTCGGAGCTCCTCTGACCTCATTCTCAGATTCCTTCTCAACTTCTTGGCGCAGCCCAGTGGTACTGGAACTTTGTGGTCAATCTGTCTCGCCGTGATCCTAAAGGCCAACGTTTGCCAAAGCTCAAACCTACCCTCACCGCAAGTCAGCTATGGCGATACCGTTGCCTTCTCGATAATTGCGGGTCTGCTTGGCGTGAACTGGAGATACATCTCATGAATCCAAACAACTTGGAAATCTTGGCTGTCCAGGAGTCAACCGCAAATCGCGAGGTGCTCACTATCTCACTACTCCAGACTGTAAGTCTACCCTCTCGCTGAATGATTTTAATATCAAACCTTCTTACATACTCGTTCTCCAGGCCGGCATCATTCGCGACAACAATGAACTCCAGAACCGCATCACCGCTGCTCAGCCCCCTTACGCGCGCGACACCGGCTGTGTTCGTACTCTGCGAGTTAGACTTGCTGTCTTGTCTGGTACTCGTGAATGGGCATTCCCTCCTGGTAAGGAAAATAAGTTTGACTCCTTGTCTTACAATCTGTCCGAAGACATCGCCGATCTTATGCTCAAGCATCATGTCCCTGCACCTCAGTGTGCGGTCGTTCACTCTGGTGGGATTCCCGTCTATTTTGATCAAAAGTGAGGACGACTTGGAGTCTGAGTACGATGGGTCACCGGTTGGCCTCATGCTTCTTGATGGCGAGGCGAAGGGCACTGATGTGGACCGACGAGGGTATGATGGGGGCGACGCAAGTATTAGGTAGATTCATGGCAAGGGAGGAGCTGGAGATGTCTCGTGGACATATTGCGCTGTTGTATCGGCGGTCTTCTCGTTCTCATTCTTGTCAGCTTTCTTTCTCCCATCAGTATAGCCAGCCTCGGAGTCCTGGCCCTATCAATCCCACAGCTTCGAATAGCTCTCCTAACTCAGCTTTCTGGCACTACACAACATGTGGCTTGGATGGTAAATGTTTACTTTTCCCAGCCATGTTTGTCCCCAGCTTGATTGAGAAGTAGCTGAGACCTCATGCCTGTGCACGGTGATGCTGTCATGTTCAACATTTTCATTCATGGACTTTTAGATGACGATTGACGTTACGGATTAATTAAATACTTGTCTGACAATCAAGATAACTTGCCGTGTATCCGGATCAAAGCCACAAGCCAGGGGAGCAAACAAGTCTATCTGACACAACAAAAGGCTTGAAACATCTGGTCTCGATGGAAGGTGCTGAAAATATCTAGTCTGACGCGTACTAACGTTCACTTTGGCTTTACCTAAGTCTTTTTCTCACCCATAATAAGCCCATCTCAGGTCCAGGCTCACTCCCTGGCATGGCACGTTCATCTCATGACACAAACTATCGACAACCTGAAGAGGAAATATAGTCGCATTGACAAGAAACATAATCCGTGTAATTTAACTGATGTTTCCAAACCATCAGCTCTGTCGTTCTTCCAATTGGTGGAATAGTCCTCACTTCATCAATGCAACGCTCCAATTTTCTCCGCGTCTCAATCCGGAAAGGCTCGAGGTTTCAAGTCCCACTGAAACACACCACGATCGGTTATTATCCCAGGCTAAACTCGCCCTTTATCCTCGTCAGAATCAGGAAAATGATCAGTTTTTGAGTCTGCATGAATTCATTGCGGGGGCGACTTTAGCCAAAAAGGCCCATCGGCATATCCGCCATGTGCCGAATCCGTACTGAGGACCAAGCGGTGTGGAGTTCGTTCAGGAACGAGATTCGCTCGCTAGTGGAAACATTTGCTGGCGGAGGATACACGTCCGTTCGATCCATTGGAGCATGGTCAGGAGATGAGATCGATCCATGAGCCTCCACTTGCTTCTGGGGGGGACGGGTATATATCTTGGCTGATACACCATCCCATCATGTTTTGTTTCCCCATACTTCTTGGCACATCATTCTTTCGATACATTCCATCATGCAGTTGACCTCCATCATCAGCTTCTGGGCGCTAGCCCTCTTCAGCCTCGTTCTCGCTGCAGAGCCCGTCCCGCGAGGTCAGCTCACGCAGGTCAACAGCTATGGCAACAACCCGACCGGCACCAAGATGTCCTTGTACGTCCCCAAGAACTTGAAATCCAACCCTGCTGTCGTCGTTGCTCTTCACTACTGCGGTGGTACCTCCCAGGCTTACTACCAGGGTACCAAGTGGGCTTCCAATGCTGAGAAGTACGGGTTCATTGTTATTTATCCTCAGACTCCTTATTCCGGTGGCTGCTGGGATGTATCCTCCAAGATGACATTGACCCACGAGGGTGGTGGTTGCAGTACCTCTATCGCCAACATGGCCAAGTATGTTCTCAAGCAGTACAACGGTGATGCCAAGAAGGTCTTCGTCACTGGTGAATCTTCCGGAGCCATGATGACCGTAAGTAAACCCAGTCACTCAACGGGGCTCGACTAACAGAATAGAACGTCATGCTTGCTACCTACCCCGACGTCTTCGCCGCTGGAAGCGCTTATGCTGGTGTTCCCGCCGGTTGCTTCGTCAGCCAGGCAAACCAAGCCGCTGCATGGAACTCAACCTGCTCCCAAGGAAAGTCCATCTACACCCAGACCCAGTGGGCCAACGTCGTCAAGAACATGTACCCCGGCTACAACGGCGCTCGCCCCAAGTTTCAGATCTACCACGGAACTGCCGACCCTACTCTCAACGTCCAGAACTACTATGAGGAGATCAAGCAGTGGACTGGTATTTTTGGATACTCCTCCACCCCCAAGTCAACTACACCCAACACTCCCGCCAGCCCTTATACTCGCCAGGTCTTTGGTGACAAGTTCCAGGTAAGATGCCGAGCATCATGAGGTGAAGGATAAAGGCTGACATGATTAGGCTTTCTTGGGCCAGGGCATTGGACACGGTAACCCTCATTTCGATGATAACGATCTCAAGTGGTTCGGATTTATCGTAAGTCACGTCTAAGATCCCACAGGAGCCAGAAACTGACATTCCTTTGTAGTAAATCGCTCCAAATAGTCACACAACGGGGTCTTCCGGAAAGACCTAGGATTCGAGTCTAGGATACGTGGCCCAAAAACACATTAAATTTCTATGAACTATATTTATTCACTGTAAATATCATCCATACAAGATCTGTATATATTGCATAGAAGATTATTCCTTGTCTGAGTGAAACGACCCTACTGGAAGCTTAGCCTGCCAACCGCTAATCAATGACTCGTCTCTCTATCCCATATCTAGTGATAACCACCTCTGCCCTTGCTGTTGGAGGACCTCTTTCATGGTTCTTGTTCCTGTTTCCGGGGTCCATGAAGCAGGCGATAGCGGTGAACTTCAGAGTGATGGTACTGGACGTGCGATGACTTATCACGCGATAGCTTCTCCTCCCTTTCTTGTGCCCATTTGGCAGAGTCTGCTTTAAGGTCTTCTATCATCGCCTCAGAATACAGTCAACCTTCTCTTCTCTACCTGTGAGGGCAACATCGACTGTAACTTACTGTAGTGAGGTTTCTATATGCCGATATATAGTATCCCTGAACTGCCTGGCCAGTTTGAGGGTGCTAGAGTTTTGAGAGAAGCTAAGTTAGTCTCGATTGTAGTACTGGCGGGTATATGTTTGCAATTACGAACCTCGTAGTGTCCAGGTCGCACAAGGGTATCGTTCTCGAGATAGCGGCAGATATCCGCTGAAATCACCTCGCGATCAATGCCCTCGCGTGGTACAAAGTATTCATTTTGTCTACCAGTCCCGCTATTACGTAGGTCGTTAGGCGGTACAGCAGACTTCTCGTCTGCTCCGGGCATTGAAAGCGAAGTCGGTGGCTCCTTAGGTTGTTTGGTATCATCGCCTCCCTCGTCCTGACTATCTATCATGACCATCGACCCGGCACTTGAATCAGTCTCGCTTTCAACTTCGTCCTTGTCATCCGATTCTACTGTTGGTAAAGCGAATAGTGCTAGTTGGTCTTGATGTCGGCCAACGTGGCGCTGATACTGCGATGCGGATGGCATAATCTCAGCACAAATTGGACACGGGATGCCTTGTTTAATGTCCATGGGCTTCTGTCTCAGATATACAAGCGCATCTAGGTTGCCAGTGTTTACCGATCCCGCGTGTTTGGAAACATGTTTCCTGCATTCGGATGCAGAGGGAAACTCCTTGTCACACCCGAGTGGACATGAGAATAGCTTCCAGTGAATCTGCCTCACGTGTTCCATCCACTGGTGCCTCCGGGGGAACTCTCTCCCTGGAGTCTCGCAGTCCTTCTCCAAGCATATATATGGCCGCAAATCGCCATAAACGTGCTTTCTTGAAATAATTTTAGCTAAAGCTCTGAGACTTGGGTTTGAGAACATACTTCCATGAACTTCTAGTATTTGCAACAATGATTGTGTAACAAAAAGGGCATTCGAATGGCCCCTCTCATGACTCTTTCGGCAAGGGAGGGACTCGACATTGGTTTACGTCTGCCAGCGAAGTGGCGATGACGTTTGAGAAAATCCAAAGTCTGAGCCCTCGCCCCCAATACCATCTATGGGCAAAGGCTGACCACTAGCGGTATCTTTCAGATGCTCTGGAAGTGATGAAGCAATCGTCTCGGCATCACCTCCCTCGTGGGTGAGACCCTGCGATAGCTTTGCACGGTGAGCCAATCGGTAATTAAAGAACTGGCGCTGTCGACTTATCGCCTTGCCTAGTCTTTCAGCCAGGAGAGGCTCTATGTTTTTGAATTTCGAGGAGACGTGTCGAATGTCAAAGATCTCATAGTGGGATGTATCGATTGAGTGAGACTTGATGGAGCGATCGTGGGGTGCAGGGTTTCGTATCGCCACGCTCAATCGAAGAAGGCAGTTCACCACGTCCGCGATATCAGCAGAAATCTGATTCAATTCTGTATCATGATCATCAGGCTCTTCGGCATCTTCATCAGCAGTGATCTGGTCCCAGGGAACCTCGAGTCCCGTGAGGATGTCATGGGCATCTTGCATGAGCTCAACCAGGCCTTTGAGAAGACTCAGCACCTGGCCTTTTATATTCGAAGAGTCCCGAAGTCGGTAATCGAGAGAGCTCGGGCCGGTGCGATGAGCGCCGATGTTTCCAGCCCACACATTGAATCGTGTCTGTTGGTCCGCCATGTCCCTTCTGAAGGTCGGCGAGTTGGAGGTTAGATTTGTGGGTGCTCTGAGGATATTTCCAAAGGAAACAATGTTTTTTGCGACGGCGGTTGTAATTGTCTGATCCATTATAGTCTCATCCATCAGTTCAGATACAAAACTGAGACGCAACCTGCGTTGAGAGAAAAGTGAAGAGATATGCAAGGTTCATCCTCAAATTGAGTGAAATACTTTAGGTACCTCATGAGTAATATCAATCAGCTGATCACAATTCATCGAATTAAAGATGATTATTTCGGAGTGCCTCCTCAAAGTGCATATTTCCCCGCTCGAGCTGAAAATCGACCGAACCTCATGCTTAGGACCTCGTTTTCCCCTTCGATAATTATTCTCTCCAAATTCCTACAAAACATATCAGGGCTAGAAGTCACTGGAATCGTTCTCGGCTCCATACCTCTCCTCATTATCGCACTGGAGAAATACACCGAGGGTCTCTCCACCTTGCACCGATGGCGCAAGTACAAGCGCGAGCTACAGAGCCTGATTCGCAACCTGGAAACCGAGAGGGTCAAACTCCAAAATGTCTGCGAAAAGCTTCTCCTGGACCTAGTTCCTCATTACAAGATCGAGGCGTTGATCGATAATCCAATGGGAGATCTTTGGCGTGAAGAAGAAACGTTGAAGAAAGTTCGGTTTCGCCTTGGGAATGGCTTCAAGGTTTTTCAAGATACTGCCAATGACCTAAGGGCAAGGCTTTTTGATATTGGGAAGCTGATTGAGTCCCAAGGCGAAGGAAGGTTTCCGGGTCTAAAACGAGCTGTCTTCACATTGAGTCGCTCGCAATACTCAGATAATGGCGGAAATCAGAGACAGCGTATCCAATCTCGAGAACCTGACGGACCGTAACATGGAGCTTGAACCGGCAAGGAGAGTTAGATCGAAGCAGAAACTCTTTGCAATCCTTCGTGATCTATCGGAAAGTCTATACCGGGCCTTGAGGTCAGGCTTGACTTGCTCCTGCAGACACGATATTGGGCTGGAGCTGGAAATCAGAAATGCCGAGGTATTTCCAGGAGACGACGAGAAGAAGATGGTCGCCTTGAATACCTTCAAGATCAGCGTGTCCTACAAGACCAATCTTGGACCTCTTAAGGCATGGGAAGACTTCCAACTACAGCCGCGAAGGCTGGGTCCAGCGCCATCGCCCCCGGAAATTATGCCCTTCACTTCTAGCCGTTCGAGCATCACATCTGGCAAGAAGAGAGTCCAGTTTTCTGATTCGCCGCAAGGACTTTCGACCACGACCCCTCCAGCTCCTAGAGTGGCCAAAATACCCACATCATTAACCAACAGAGGCCATATCGTTCCATCAACTGTATGCTCAGACCTCTGCCGAATTACCAAGATTAACGCTGGTAATGTGTTTCCTAGAAATGCACCCACGATATTTCCAGTAATACACGACCGGTCACTCCATGTCACTATAGAGTTCCAGTTGTGTCCTATCCCTGTCTCTCCCTTTCGGAATCTCAATGTTTAAGTCTCATCTCACTGAGCGATATTCTTTATCGGACGAACAAATCTACTCACTTGCCTATCCGAGATCGCCACAGACTTGCTGTCATCGTCTGCTCGAGTTTTCTTCAACTGCATGGTAGCTCCTGGTTGCCAAACCATATAGACAGCAGAGACATATGGAATCCCCCTCTTCACCCAGCCACGTCTGATGAGGTAAATCCAAGACCGCAACGGCGAACCGGAATTCAAGAGGGTGCAGTCACCACCCTCTGCGAATCCTGCACTGTGGTCTTTGGGATTACTCTTAATCGAGCTGATTCTGGGAAGAGCTTTAAACGTTTATGACAACCAGCCAGGGTGGCCAGAATATTCAATGGTATATGAGCTCATACCTGAAGTTCGGATGATTAGTTTGAACTACGGAACTGCAGTTATGCGATGTCTCGGCGGTGAACTACACAGCATGGACTACTTGTCGGGAGGTGCAGACTTTTGTCAAGATGTCTACGCTGGAATTGTCGCTTTACTGGAAAGGGATCTTGAACATTCTTAGACCGGATGAAGATAAATATCTACACAGAGATGGTGCTGACGTGGCATGAGAATACAATCGTACTGAGCAGCTTTGTGAATTGATACGGTGACGGTGAGATCTCTGCGCCAATGAGAAGAAAGCCTGTTGCGGTAGTAAAGGAACAAGTCGCTTCCGCTTCTCAACAGATACAATAACGATAATATCTGTAACTGCCTGAATCTCTTCGGGGGTGCAAGGCATTTGACATCCTGGCATTAACCCGAGATCAACATTATTCATGTAATGGATAAGCACATTGCCAGGCTGTTCACCTCTTTCCACCGGGGTGCAGCGAAGTGATAGTTGTTGCAATGCGGGTAATTGACCAGATGAGTTCACGGTTTCGTGGTCTACCCTCCACATTATGTTGCCAGCTGCTGTACCAATCGGAAGACTGCCAAGCTCCTAGATCCGCTCTCTGACAATTGGTGAGCAGCAATAGTCCCTAGCAGTCTTTAATCGACAGTACAACCTCCTTGCAAGGCCTGTTATCTGTTTTGTTTTGTTTTTCGCGCAAGAGTCCACCTTACCTGAGAACCCCCTCCTCAAATGTAACAGCAAACGGATGACAACCAACAACCTGGCAAACGCTCAGATACCATTGGTCAGCAACTTGTCGCCTATGCATATAGCATGCAATAATGTCATGATATGTTCCTTGTCACTTCCTTTGCTGGCCTCGCTCCGGAAAGTCCCCGCCTACTCGACATGTGCTTTGCAAGCAACCAACAGGTTAAAAAGATTTGGCCCTGCTCCTCACTTTTGAACCGTTTTTCTTTTTCCCTTGGTTTGCCATCCATTCTGTCTGGTAACTTCCATCATCGATACAATGTCTAATACTAGCAGCCCGAAAAGCCGGTCTCCGCGATCGCCCCAGGATCCGTCGGTCGCAGTTAACGAAACAATTGCAGTTGACGATCCTCAAGATGAGGAGGAGGACTTGACTTTAGGATCCGACGCTGAGAGCTCGACGGCTTCTATTTCATCGAGCATCCTTAATTACCGTACGATCAACGGCAGAACGTTTCACAGTGAGAGAGGAAACGCAGCGTATTGGGGATCGAACGATGAGCGCCAAAGTGATGCCATGGATATCGCGTGAGATACCCCTCCTGCGAATGCTACGTCTCGCCTAACAGGATACTACCCAGTCATCACATATGGACACTCGCACACGATGGAGAACTATACTTTGCGCCTTTGGAAGATAATATACAGGTTCGTTGAATAACACAATTCACTGATGTTCCTGTCGTGTTGATGAGCTATTTTGCCAATTGTCAGAAGGTTCTTGACATCGGGACTGGAACTGGTATGAAATGATCTTCCTGTGAGACAGCGAGGTTTCCCGTACTAATTTAGACTACAGGTATTTGGGCCATGTACGTCACATATTATGCGGTAGTGTAACAACTTTTAACCAATTTGCAGTGACTTTGCGGACAAATTCCCTGGGTGTGAGGTTATTGGCACCGATATATCGCCCATCCAGCCCGGCTGGGTTCCACCTAACCTAAAATTGTGAGCGACTCGATCACATACGTCTGTCTAAAGATTTATATCTAACCCCGATATCAGCGAGATTGAAGATTGTACCCAGCAGTGGACCTTCCCAACTGACTCATTCGATTATGTCCACCTTCGTTACCTAGTCGGCTGCATTCCAGACTGGACTGAGCTGTTCAGTCAAGCATACAAGACTCTCAAGCCTGGTGGCTGGGTTGAGAGCTTTGAAATTTCCCCAACTGCAGAAAGTGACGATGGCACTGTCTCATATGACTCTGCAATGGCCCAATGGGGAAGGATCTTTATCCAGGCTTCGGAGAAGATCGGCAATAGCTTTACCGTTGTGGACGATAAAGTCCAGAGACCTGCTTTGCAAGAGGCGGGATTCGTTGACATTCACGAGTGGGAGTTCAAGGTAACGTGCAAGATCATTCTAGCGCGGCATTGATAACTGACGAGAAAAGTGTCCGTTGAACCCGTGGCCCGCGGATCCTAAGCTCAAGGAAATTGGCCGGTTTGGAGAGGTCTTCCTCACGCAGGATACCGAAGGTTTCGTAACATTGGCCGCTAATTTACTGGGCTGGTCGATGGAAGAGGTCCACGTTTATATTGCCAAGTTCCGACGTGAGGTTCGGAACCGGAAACATCACGTCTACATACGTCTCAGGGCTGTCTGGGGACGAAAGCCAGAAACGAAAGAGGAGCCAGCACCTGCACAAGCTTAAAAGGGTATGAAAATGTTTAGACCAAAGGAAGGGTGGTTTTACACATGAACATACATTTATATTGAGCAGCTTGAAGTATTGACCATGTAAAAGATTGATACTGCGCGGTCAGACAGCTGTACCAATGAGCAGAAAAGGAGATTTATCATCAGGTAGTAGAGGACTAAGTTGCATCTACTTTTTAGTAAATATACTGCAGCAATGATGTCTGCAATTGCCAGAATCTCGCCAAGGGTGCAAGACATTTCAATTCCGCGAGAGTGTGGCAGATTGATATGCAACGGAATGTGGCGAAATGAACAGTTGAATTCACGGTTTCGTGGTCTAACGGTTATGACTGCGGATTCTGATTCCGCCAGCGAGGGTTCGACTCCCTCCGAGACCTTTCTTTTGCCTGTATCGCTCGCCTGTCATTTTTTGTTTAATTATTCCTTCTTCAATTTCACAAACCGTAGATCATGTTTTAAGATTTTTCCATAACTATTTTCTTAAATAGATAGTTTTGCATTATATATCTTTAGATATACTTGCTTTGCTACTTGAGTCTGTATTATTAATTATTTACAGCTGGGTTATAGAGCCATTTACCTGTCGGGAAATAAATAGAATATAGTAGCAAATACTGTAGCTCTATTTACAGTCTCTTACATACATAATCAGAGACAAACTTGCGCTTCTCTAATATATTATAACTATTATTTAAGTCTGCAATAGCTCTCTTATATTTGCCTGCATTTACCCTATATCACATACCATGACTCGTGTTTTACCCGTGAAATCACAGTAACTAATGACTTATTCCCGACGGTTCCCACGTGTCGCAGGATTTTAGAGCCTTGGCACCCTGTCTTTCCCACGAATGATCGACAGGAACCAGAAGCAAAAACCGGATGAAAATGGCGCAAATATCCGAAGATTCGCCAATGATGAAAAACACACTGATCACAGACCGTACAATGACCCATCAAATGTCCACTTGCTGGAGCCCAACGGAGAAAATGAACCGAGAACAAGATGGTTCCGTTATCTCGGATCACTCTCAGGGGCACATCTGAAGGTCGAACTCAATTGACCTTCTATCCTTGTGATCATCTACGCCCGCACAGCCACGGGGTAGCATCCGGATCTGAACCACATCGCCGGGAAGTGGCTAAATAATGCAGCTCCCAGGGGGTCTGATCACATGCATCTTCAGCTTCTTATCGCATCTGTTAAGAACGGCGACATGCTCGTTCTGGAAGCGCTTGCGATGGCGGAATAAAAGCCACTGTCTGAGCGGTGCATTAGCCCCTATATGATAAGAAATATTTTTCAATAGGGTTATGTCACTGCCAGCCAATCCACTGGCAGATTGCGCGTTGACGGAAATTCACCCCCAATTTATTCTTCAGCCTTCTGGGGCGTTCCTCTTCCGACCTCGCAGAAAGAAATAGCTTTACGCAATATGATCATCAGTGTCAATCATGAAATTTGGTGACAGGTGCCCACAGAAACGTTCTAAAAAGGAACTTGGAGTGCTAGTTCGTGGGTCCATGGCTCACCAGTAACGCCGGGCCTAAGAACTTGTCTCGTAATAGCGGCGGGTTTCCAAACGTCTAGCAAACTCTATTCCGCAGTGCAGGCTCCGATAATGGCGATGGGCTGATTAAGGGTCCCATGTTTTCCACGTGTCTACCCTGACGGGTCTGGGTCTGGATCACTGTTGCGTGACTGGATCTCTGGGTTCTTTAACTGCAGATGTTCTGCACCCCTGACTGGCGCTGCAGATCTTGTCGTTCTTTTTTTTTGCTACTTTTTTCTTGCATCGATGCCCCGGATTTTGACTGTTTTGCTTTTTGGTTCTGGGTGAAGACCCGACGATTTGGTATCCCATTTGGCATTGCTTCAGGATCAGCAGCCATGCCGTCCCTCGACGCTGAGATGTGGGCGTGGTACGCCTTGACGTTGATTGTGGTGGTTGCGCGAATGTGAGCACCTGGTTGGGCGGGCTGGGTATTGTTGCTGACCTTGTACAGGGCGTCACGTCGTATGTTGCTCGGCTCATTCAAGCGCATGCTTGCAGATGATTACCTCATGGCTGTGACAATGGTTTGTACCTCTCATCTATTCTCACTAAACAATCTAACATTAATAGATCACGTACACAGCACTATTAGCGATTGTCAGCGTCCTCACACGAACACCCACCAACCTCATCAACCCCGACGATCACATCGTACTCACCCCCGAAGACATCAAACGCCGAGAATATGGATCAAAACTGGTACTCGTCACGGAACATATGCAGATGCTTACCCTCTGGGGCGTCAAGGGCTGTCTACTGTTTATGTACGGCCGACTGACGTGAGTGGCTCCTCATCGACGATACAGTCACCTTCGACTAACAACCTCCAGAATGAGTTTGAAACAAAACTTCTTGGTCAAGCTCGTAGCGGGATATGTCGTCGTTGGATTCGTTGTTATGCAGATCTTGTGGTTTGCTGCTTGGTGCCGGCCTTTTAACCACTACTGGCAGGTTCCTCCTGATGATTGTGAGCAGCCCGTTGATAAGATAAGGGACTTGGACTAACAGAGTGACAGTGAATTGTTCGGCTGAGACCAATCATATGATCACCAATGCTGTCGTCAACATCTCTTCCGACATCATGATCATCCTGCTTCCTATGCCTGTCTTTCTACAATCTCAACTGCCGCTTAAGCGAAAGGTTATCCTCTGCGGCGTCTTTGCGCTTGGCATCTTCACTGTAAGTTCTCATCCACCGATTCAATCTTACCCTTCATGTCTGACCGACATCCCCTTCAGATCCTCGCGGCAACAATGAGCAAAATCTACAGTCTCGGCGACCCCTACGGCACAGAATGGTCCTACTGGTACATCCGCGAAGTCTCAACCGCCGTCATCGCCGCCAACCTCCCTCTAACATGGACACTCCTCCAACGCGTCTTCCGCCTCGGTTCATTCCACGCCAAGTACGGAAAGTCGTCCAACCAACGCACTGGCGAAGGAACATCGCGATTTAGATCAGCATACGGAAACCTTAGCAGTATGGATCGCCGACCTAAGAAGACGACTTTTGTTGAGCCTGGAATGAGCTTTTCAGAGAGTCAGGAGGAGATTAACGGGAAGGATATTCCATTGAAGATTTATCAGAAGAATGAGGTTATTGTTAACATCACTACTGAAGAGGCGTCTGACAAGCGGTCGCCGTCACCGCCTGGTCATACTGGGTTGGAGAGGATTAATTTGCGGGATGCGAATGCGCATGGGGGTAGTGAGAATGGGGATAAATCTGCGAATGAGATGGAGCTCGGTGTTGTTACCAAGGTCTATCATGGAGTATAATGGGTCAACGGGCTGACGAACTAGACATACATAAACTTTCCCAAGTACAACTAATACAACTACTCATCAAAACATGGGCTTCTCTACCCCGTGAATAACATCAATATCTTTGTTGACCTGCTGAATCTGATTGGATGGTCTTATCCTCCAATCGAATAAGGTGCTTGAAAATGCACAAATGTCCCACGTGACCTCAGCTCTCAGCCTCATCTAAAAATCCAAGAACCCTTTCTCCGCATCTCACCATCCTTCGGTTGAGTGACCATGGATGCTCAAGGAAGCTTCAGCACAAGAAGTACTCTTTCGCCAGAGAAAATACCTTCGACCGGGCTCAGTGTTATATATAAGCCAGAGACGGATGCTCCCATAGTCGAGTACGTAGTGGATGAGGCTATTTCAGATCGCCCCGGCTAAATATTCTCCCTTCCAGCATTATTTTCGTTCATGGTCTGAAAGGCCACCCATATAAAACATGGCGGTACAAAAATACTCCAGAAAATGCGGCGAAACCGTCAGCGGATGCCGAAAAATATGCACCGAAGTCGAATACTCCGAAACGACTCGAATTTAGACGAAGTCTCAAGGCCTTGATGAAAGGATCATTAAGCAACAGCCGGCAGGATACTAGCCTTACCGAATCTACTAGCACCGAGCTCCCAGTCGCACAGGTTCGCGATTCGTCTATCTTCTGGCCGGCTGACCTCCTCCCTCAAATCTGCAAGAAGGCTCGAATCATGACATTCGGCTATGATACAAAGATAACCAAGTTTGCGTCGGGTCCCACTAACACAAACAGTATATTCTCTCACGGAAAGGATTTCTTGTTTTCACTGGGGCGCGAATTCGTGCGGGATCGTCCCATGATCTTTGTTGCCCACAGTCTCGGCGGAATACTAGTGAAAGAGGTTAATATTCCCTGTATATCTCTAGATCTACTTGTTGACCCGCTCAGATGCTAGCATTTTCGTCGACTTCGGACACTCAAACGCATAAAGGTGTTGTTGAATCAACAGCGGCCGTAATCTTCCTGGGGACGCCTCACCGAGGAAGCCCTGAGCTATCAGCTATTGGTGAATGGGCAAGATCAATGCTCAGTAGTCTGAAATTCCAGACGACGTCCACCATCCTGGACACACTAGGGCTCAAGACAACCGACCTTGAACGCGCCCATGAAGCCTTCTGCAGACTATGGTATGAGTATGACTTCCAAGTGAAGACGTTCCAAGAAAGTTTTGGTCTCACCGGAATCGACCTGGGTGTCTTTGGTAACAAGGTAGTGCCTCATGAGTCTTCCCTGATTGGAGACCCAAGAGAACATGCAGAGACTCTACAGGCCAACCACAAGCAGATGAGCCGTTTCAGCAGTGCTCAGAATCCCAACTACGTCAAAGTTGCTGGGGAGATCAAAGCGTTCTATACTGCGATCGAGAATGCTCAGAATCGGAACCAATTTACAGCAGAGCCAACCAAGTTCCTCAAAAGTCCATCTACGCTGCCACATCCGCTTGCTCGACTCAGCTGTAATTTTTGCCGCCGGCGACACGTGAGATGTGATCGCCGGAAGCCTTGCTCTAACTGCATCTCTCACAATAGACAATGTTCATATCCCGTTGGGTATGATAGAGCTGCCAAAATACCCACCCGAACAGAAGCAGACAAGGATGATATTTTCTCACTTGGAAAGGGTTATCCAGATATTTTAGGCACCAAAGAACTGGACGACTTTCTTACGACATTACTCTTCGGAGGAATGAGCACTCGACAGGATTCTATAGCGGCCCCTGCCATTAATACCGGGCAATGGCTATTTCAAAACCAAACATTCCGTCTTTGGACCACTGCAAATGATCCAAGGCATCGTTTACTCTTCCTAAAAGGAAAACCAGGGGTAGGCAAGTCAACCTTGATGAAAGAGGCTGTACGTCACATGCAGCATGTCCAAAGTAGACAAAGTATCTGTGCTAGCTTCTTCGTTGACGCTGGTGGCGAGCTTCTCCAAGGGTGCCCAGCTGGAATCTTTCGGTCGTTGCTCTATCAGCTTTTGTCGCAGAGCGGAATATGTAGCCCTTTCACCGATATCAACTTGGAGCGAGATATCTTGATCTCTAGTATCAAGGGTACTATTTCCAGTAACATGATGCCATCGATGGAGTGGAGCGAGAGACCTTTGCAAAGCTTGCTTACCCAGACGCTTCGATATCTCGCATCTATCCATACGCCAGTTTTTATCTTCGTGGATGCGCTGGACGAGTTAAATGCCAAGATGCAGCGAGAGCAAGTTGATTTTTGGGGTCTTCAGCAACTAGAACCCCGGGGGCCAAGAATCTGCCTATCCTGCAGACACTTTCCCAACATCGTGGTGGCAGGCTGTCTGGAACTGGCTTTGGATGTCTATAATGGGAACGACATTCTGAATTATACCACACAGAGACTCAATACACGAATGTCTACAAACGAACCACACTGGAGAAAGACACTCACGGAAAGGATATACTCTTTATCATCAGGGGTTTTCCTCTGGACCGTCTTGGTGGTGGACGAAATTCTCGCCCGCTATGACGAGGGCACTAGTCTATCTGGGCTCATGCGACGGATCGAAGATATGCCGATAGAACTCGCGGAGCTGTATGGGAAGATGCTTGCAACAACCGCATACGGGGATCCCCTAGTGATTGGAAAGATGTTCCAATGGGTACTTGCAGCAAACAGACCACTGCGTCTTGACGAGTGGCATCACATACTCGCTTTTATCCAGCCTTCGAAACCAGCGTCGCTCGCAAATTGGCGAAAGTCGGAGTCTTATACCGAGAGCGATGATCAGCTCGAAAGAAAGATTAAGAACCTGTCAAGAGGATTATTAGAAGTTAGCAATAAGCAGCACAATATCCTGGAAGAGAAGAACGGCGAAGTGTCGTCGATCAATGCCGGAGCTGGATCTCTGGACCATGAAGAGGGCTCTGCGCGCGTGGTACGTGTTATCCACCGGTCCGTTTACGATTTCTTCATATACAATGAAGGATTCCGGAGCCTCGGCCTGGAGAGCGCCAACCCCTTTCTGGATTGCCATTGTACCATTGCAAATACATGTATCGACTACTTGTTCATCCCTGAACTGGATGAATATGTTGTTGCTCGACAACGTGTAAACATGGCTAGCCTAGTGAGTGCCTCATTATGCTCGGAGACTTCCTTCAAAACCGAGGATCCTCCAAGTGCACAAGCCCAGCAATTGGGGCGAGGATCGAGGAATACATTTGAAGGCTTGGACGCGTTGTGCCCCTGGCAGCCCTTTGAGGTCGTTGAGAGCTGGCTGGCTGGAGGGGTCTTGTCCTCATATACAAAATCCATCTCGGGCTCTACAAAACGCTCTGCCTCGCAGGAGTCTCTTGCCGCTGCTACGTCGCAGGTTCTGAGCGACTACCCAGCCCTGCTCGTATACGCAATCACAGAAGTCATGCTGCATGTGGAGCTTGCAGAGCTGGACCCCAACCCCACGCAGAAGACGCAAGATCTCCTCGCGAGGTTGGGAGATGATGGTGTATGGAAACGCCTGCGGGCGCTACAGCAGGAGAGGCGCACGCGAAAGAAAACCGCCGAATGGCTTGAAGCGCTTGCACAGAATCGGGTACCGCCCCTTTCAAAGTAAGCGATGCTATTTACCTTGGTTTATGAGAGCTGCCGAGTGTACTAATTCGCAGCAGGCCATCACCAGCTCCAGTAAATGGCCCTAGGAGTCCGAGAAGTATAGCGAGTTTTAGTTCGGCGAGTGATTTTAGCCATCACAGTTACAAGTCCCATGGAGATAAGAAAGACTAACGTCACAGGTCGAGTTGGATGATCCTGATAAATATTGGCACTTGGAACAAGCTCTGTAGTCTCGACATTGCTATAGTGAGTGAGTGGCTTCGCGCTAGGGTTGCTGCGTCGGATCTCGTCCTCGGATGTCGCATGTGGAGCATCCTCACCCGGATCTCGCCCCTCGGGGAGTTCACGCCCAATTTTCTGGGGTAAACCACAATTCCAGTGTCTCCAACAAGGATCTACCATCAAAATCGCCCCAATTCGTCAAACACCCCCAACCATCACGACATCTCTACGACTCTCCATATAAGTCTACCACTCCAGCCTTCATCATGACAACTTAAACCACAGTCACAGCATCTCTCATCATGGGCGTCTTTACAAAATTCCGCTTCTTCAATCGACGCCTCGCGCTCTCATGCGTCCTCATCGCCGTGTCGACGTTCAATTATGGCTTCGACAACCAGGCTTTTGCTACGACGCAGGCGATGGATGCGTTTGATAAGCAGTTTGGCGTTTGGAATGAGAAGACGGGGACGTATATTCTTGAACCGTCGTGGCTTTCGCTGTTTAATAGCTTGAACTACATTGGCTTTGCTGCTGGTGAGTATAATGTGAGGTCTGGTTATGCTTTGCTGATGATGGGTAGGTGTTCTTGTTGGGACTTGGATTTCTTCACGATGGGGAAGACGGTGGTGTATGTTTGTTATGAGCTTGTATGCTCTTGGTACAGCCACTATTGCAGTCACGTCCTTTCATCGGGAGCAGATCATGGCAGCTCGAATCCTCAATTATGTCTACGTTGGAATGGAGCTTGGTGTTGTGCCAACCTTTCAGTCCGAAATTGGTACGGTTCCCTGGCACAAACAGCACTTCTATTGCTAACAGCAACAGTGCCCGCTCAAGCTCGTGGTTTCATGGTCGGATCCTACCAACTCAGCCTCGCGGTTGGCGGTCTCGTCATCAACAGTATCTGCTTCGGAACAAGCTCCCTTCCCGACAACCGCGCTTGGCGAATCCCCCTCGGAATGTTCTACATCGTTCCTAGTATCGTCGTAGCAGGCATATGGTTCGTTCCTGAGTCGCCGAGATGGCTACTCCGAAAGAACAGGGTTGAAGAGGCGCGAAAGAGTCTCCAACAGATCCGTGAAGGTGCTTTTACAAATGAGGAGATTGATGCTGAGTTCACTGAACTCAAGGTCTCGTTGGAGCAGGAGACTGAGCAGGGAAAGTTTGTTGAGCTTGTGAGAGGCATCAACCTCAAGCGAACTCTTATCGTCATGGCAGTCAACTTTTATCAGCAGGCTGGTGGCCAAGCCTTTGTCTCGCAGTATGGTACCATTTACGTCAAGTCACTTGGTACCATCAATCCGTTTGGCTTTAGTTTGATCACCTCAGCCATCAGCATCGTTTCAATTACCTGCATCCTTCTTTGGACGGATATTGTTGGTAGACGGTATGTAAACTACCTGACTCGTGCTACCTCCCTGCTAACCAATGTCCAGTGTTCTCATGATGGCCTCGTCCGTCACCATGTTTGCTGCCATGATGACAATGGGCGGTCTTGGTATCGTAACTCCCGTCGACGATTCACGAAAGAAGGGCGTGATCAGCATGATGGCGGTGTTTGCCTCTGGCTTCGGTATGGGGTGGGCGCCTCTCGTCTACGTCGTCACCACAGAGCTCTCTGCTCTTCGACTGCGTGATCTTACATCGCGAGTTGGCTTCACCACCAATGTCATCATGAAGTAAGGATGCCGCTCACTTCCTTTCCATATAGTACTAATAAATGTTTTAGCTTCACTGTCAACTTCAGCATCCCATATCTCATCTACGACAAGTACGCTGGCTTGAACAGTAAAGTCGGCTTCATCTTTGGAGGCATCATGGCTACTGCTCTTGTGTTTGTCTACTTCTGTGTCCCCGAGTGCAAGGGAAAGACTTTGGAGCAGGTCGACTTCTTGTTTAACCAGGGTGTTCCGATCCGACAGTTTGGAAAGGTCGATGCTGCGGAGATGATGCGGGCTACACAGGAGGAAGATGGCTTGGGCAAACTGCACTCTGATAGCAAGGTTAATACCGTGACAGCTGAAGAGCGAGTCTAGGTCATTGATGTACATGGGAGAAAGATGAGTTGGAAAGTGTATTGAGATTGTCAACCAGCTACTTAATATTGAGGTGCATTAGCATCAGTATAAGCATTCATCTGCAGATCGAAGGGATCAAATGGGAAACCGAGCTCTTGGTCCCCGAACACCATGTCAGTCGAGTTGATTGAGTCATAATTGATGAGTGGATAACCCATTGATGAGAATGAGCCAAGAGACCCGTCCCCCGTTGACCCAGTCAAGCCTTGCTCGTCACCCTGGACTGGGAATGACCAAATATCTTGCCCTGTAGCGTTCTCTAGTTCCGTAGACCCGAGAGAAGGCTCCGGTATTTCCTGGTCAGTACTGGACTCTGGCGGTCTTACAGCAGGATCTTCCTCCTCTTCATCGTCTGGAGCAAAAGCATACTTGGAACGACGGTGCAGCTTCTCCTGCAAACGGAGTGCACCAGGTGACGCGCTACTACACCAATTGTTAGTTTGGAGGCTAGAACAATAGTCGTTGAGACGTACGGTGACCCAGGCGATATGTGTCTAGTACCTAATCGTGGTATGAGATTCTCGATATCGGTGATCTACATCTTGGTCAGCCCCTTGCCCTGAAGAAGAAAGTGATACTTACGCATGAGCCACTCCAACCAACTTCAGCTCGACTACCCGAGACAATCAGTAGAATGTCCATGAACTTCTGCTTGATCACTGGTAACGATGATTCCCCGTGTAATGGCAGTAGAGCAGCCAAGTGATCAACCATCTTGACGAATTGATATGTCACTACAGCAAACGTTGGTGTCCCGATGCGACTACTAGTCTCCATCTGTCGAATCTTTGACCACATGTCTATGTATCTTAGTGCAGTTTGGAGACATTGCTGCTGGCAGTAGTCGATGTACTCTCGTGGCGTTTGGTTCACTGCTTCTGGCGACACAGCTTCTCGAATACCAGGGATAAGGAAACGGTGAAGATCGCAGCGAGAGCTGAATAAGATGGTATGCAGTGTTGTGTATGTGCGTGCTTCCTCAGAATGACACATTATCATAAGTCTGTTGTCAGTGAGCTGTAGCTCATCTGGCAGTGACTCTTCAAAAGATGTCAGCTCCAGATCTAGTGAACGTAACTGGCCCCTGCTGAGATACGGACTGGTCCCACTAAGGATGACCTGTCTGGTATATCTGGTCCCTGTCAGCAAAACCCTTGGTGCAGAATTGTTGTCTTACCTCAGAACTCTATCTCGAATGTCGTATAGCCGCATCAAATACGCCAAGGCATTCAAATCGGTGTCGATCTCATTCTTACTTCGTAAAAACGGTGCTTTTGATCTTGAACCAAGTTGGAAGTTGTGATGACTGCTCGGTAACCTAATGTGCATTCTCTGGGTGGGACAAACAGTCAGATCCTCAATACCACCAGAGAATATTTTGTCAACAACATATATCGACCACATTAATCGCCGTAGACATTCTTGCCTGACTGGATCAATAGCTGGACGTTCATAGTTCAACCTCTTTGTGAAAGCGACTCTTGATGCAATTGAGAGGAGAACCCATACGTCGCCAGTGAAGCGCATTGAGAAGAGGAATTTGATCACAAGCATTAAAGCTTGCAGTTTGGGTACCGACATGTCGCCCATGTGATTTACCAACTCATGCTGAACTTGCTTCATCCAGTTGTGCGCTGGTGAGGTCTCGGGGTGATATGTCGGTGCAAGTCGCAGTGCTGAAGCGCAGATAGCTTTGAGTAAGGTCTTTTCGAGCTTTCCTTGACTCCATTCTGCGATTGTTGTAGCTCTATGTAGAAAAACACAGTCGGCAATGTCTGACTTGTCAAAGTATGTGTCTAGATACTGGCGAATGGTATCTCGACTCTGAAGCTCAAAGACCCTGTTTCTATTTTAGTTACAGGGATGAATCAGTACCTAATGGAACATACCTCTGTGTATCGCCGGGTGCACTGGCAGAGAGGTCCATTGGCGATGCCTGACTGGGTACTGATCCATAGTGAGACTGCGAAGTACTCGCCGGCGAAGTCTGTACCTCGATACCAACGTCGACACTCGAGCTCGCCGTATCATCACCGAAAAGACATTCTTGTCCTTGTGACTGACATCTGTTACAAGGACACGTCCCCGAACACTTGGACTTGGCACTCCGACAAGCCACACAAGCCCTCAGTATCCTCCGCCTCTTGATACCCGCCTGCGTCAAGTCCTCCCCATGACCACCCGACACTTCAATCGCATCCCCCGCAACATAGCTACACGTCAATTCCAACCGTTCACAGCGTAAACACCCCGTGATTCGTCGATCGCATTTAACCTGATGACCTAGATTAGTGGAGTACCCCGCAAACCGTTCCAAGAGCACGAACCTTTCTCGCACGACATTGTTTACACGCGAGTTGCGGGGATGATCTTTCCATTGTACGAGATCCGAGCGAGTTCCTTTCTTTGAATGAGGGAGTGGGGTTTGCTAGGTCTTTACATAGTAGAGTGTGAAGCACGTCAGCCCGAGGTTGGATGACGATGGGGCGAGATCCGGAACGAGATCCGAAGCTAACTTAGGCGAGGGTGTTAGCTCATGACTAGATAACTACGACTACAAACTCAGCATTGAAGCGTTGGATTTCTTGATCATAGCAGTTCACAATGTCGCAATCGCATCGTCTTCCTCCGAAACCATTGCCGTTAAAGGTTGATTCGAAAAATGGAGGGGATAGGCCGAACTACATCATTTTCATGCCTGATCAGTTGAGATATGACTCTCTCGGCTGTACAACTGGTCCCGATTCTGAGATCAAGACTCCGAATATCGATGCATTCGCTGCGAGAGGGAGTCTTTTCACCAATTGTTTCACGCAAGCTTCTGTGTGTTCGCAATCGAGATGTAGTATGTTTACCGGAACATACCCTCACGTCAGCGGCCATCGAAGTCTTGAGAATCTCATCAAGCCATGGGAACCGAATATCTTTCGGAGTCTGAAGGAGTCGGGCTATCACGTTGCGTGTCTTGCACCACGAGGCGACACTTTCGCACCGACTGTAACGGAGCTGAGTCTCAGTGAATACGGGTTCCTTGAAACGCCAGAGTTTACGCCAAAGTTTGCTGGTGGTGGACGAGAAGTTGATGAGAGTATTTGGGGGCGCTTGTTCTATCGTGGATTGAGAGATGCGGATAAAGCTTTGGACTATGATGAAGCTGTTGTGAGATCTGCTTTGACGTGGTTGGACTGTCCTCCTGCGGATAAGCCATGGGTTCTGTTTATGCCTCTCATCTTTCCGCACTGTCCGTTCCAGGTTGAGGAGCCGTACTTTTCAATGTATGATCGGTCAAAAGTCTCTAGTGTTGAGGCGACGGTTGATAAAAAGACGGGATATGAACCTCGGTATATGAAGTCGATCCGAGAGAAATATGGTACTCATCGTGCGACGGATGACATTTGGAGGGAGATCAAAGCGACGTACTATGGTATGATCACAAGACTAGACGATCAGTTCGGAAGAGTTGTCAAAAAGGTCGACGAGCTTGGTATTTGGAAAGACACTGTTACTATGTTCTTCACCGACCATGGAGAATATCTGGGTGACCATGGACTCATTGAGAAGTGGCCTTCAGGTCTCTCTGAGACTCTGGTACACGAGCCTCTCATCATTGGCGGCGCAGGACTTCCAGAAGGAAAGAAGATCGATGCCCTGACGGAAATGGTGGACTTGGTACCGACGATGCTGGAGACATCTGGAATCGGAGAGTCATTTGCCCACAACGGACTCTCATGGATTCCTCTTCTCTGTGGCGACGCCAAGACACACAAACAGTACTCCTTCTCTGAAGGCGGCTTCCTGACATCCGAGGAGCCCATCCTTGAACAAGCACCATATCCATACGATCTCAAAGCGGGACTTCAACACGAGGATACCACGTTAGTTGGAAAAGCGATCTCACTGCGCGATGAGAACTGGACTTATGTGTACCGTCTTTACGAGCCGGCGGAGCTGTATCATCGACATAACGATCCTCATGAGCTTCATAATCTGGCTGAAGATCCGGAATACAAGGAGCTGGCGGATAAGTATGAGAAGGCTACGTTGAAGTGGTTGTTGGAGGGGGCTGATGTTATGCCTTGGACGAAGGATCCGAGATTTCCGGAGGTTAAGCTGAAGAGTCCGAGGGAGCAGATGGAGGAGAGGCTCAAGCAGGTCAAGAGTGATTAGGTCACGACTCTAGAGATTAGAGACACAGTACGATTTGGATGGTGACAAGGAAGTGCATAGACCTTCAAAAATAGACCAGGTTGGAACAGCAATACGGACAGAAGAGCCAGTGATGACCAGAGTAAACAGACAGACGGGAAAAATAAGTTCATAGGTCAATTATAGAGATACTAGAAGCTAAAGAACAAATGAAAGTTGAATGACTGAGTGTAACACGTGTGTAGAAAGAAAACCCTTGCGCCAAACCCGATAGGCCTCAAAAAGCGCTTACAGAACCTCACGAACAGGCAAGCTCCAGTTCTCAGGATGCTTCCACTTGGTCTCCATCTTCTCCCCATCCAACTTGAAAGCATCCCCGAAAGAAGCTGACTCGACTCGGTGATGACCACCAACCGAACTCTGAGCATTTCGGAGAATAGACAGGTAGAACGACTCGTCCTTGTCATCCTCACCAGCCTTGCTCTGGTGGCTATGATGAGCCCACTTCAACCGCTTAGCCTGATCCGTGACCAACTCGGCAAGATCATCACGCCCAGAAATGGCATCACTGTCCATGTTGCCGATTTGCTCGAGAAGATGAACATGGATGTCGCGTGCAGCTCTGTGGTTGCCACATGTGTTGTGAAAGCTTGCGCGGAGAGTCTCACAGTCGACTGTGAGATGGTGAAGAGAACCATACACATCGCGAAGGTTGTAGCAGATGCTCTCGATGAGAGATATGGCAGCTGATTGATGGCCAGCGGCGAACTTGACCTCACAGAGTCGACGACCAGTAGCAACAGTCGCAGCGCCGGACCAGTTGCGGCTCATACGTGTGTCCCAGAGGTACTGAAGGATACGCTCAAGCATGGAGAAGTTCTTTCTCTCGCCGAGAAGACGAATTATGACATTCAACTGGTCAAAAGGAATGGTACCAAAGTCAATGTCGAGACGACCGACCTTGAGGACCTCGACGAGAATCTCGGATGAGATTTGCTGGAGCTCAATGATGATATGATCGTGGTCATGAGTGTGACGGCGCGAGAAGGACTCTGAGATCTTGAAGGCAAGCTTGACAACATGAGAGTGCTTAGTCTTGGTGAGTTGTCGGAAGTAAACCTGCGACCACTTCAAGAGCTGAAGCGAAACCTTGAAGTCCTTAGCCTTGTAGACCTGCAGACCAACCTCAACCAAGCGCTCGAGAATGTCAATATGAACAACCTTCTTGTTGACGTTGGAAAGAGTCAATTCGAAAAGCTGCCAGAGTAGCTCTGAAGAGACAGATGTGGAGCAGAAGCCCTTGAACATCTCCCACATGTCTGTACGGAGCTTTCGCACCTCAGTCTGTCGGCCCTTGACTTCGAGGAAGGCGATGAGACGAGCACCAGCTGCGAGACGCATGTGGATAGGACGACTTGAGGTTCTGACAGAGATGGACCATGCTTCGTAGAGACAAGTCTCGGTGTAGACATCGCGGATGATGATGTCGAGCATGTTCTCGCGTTCATACCCGCAGAGAAGTTGCTCAAAAGCATGGATGAAGATAAAGCAGCGTCGATCAAGATGCGCAAGACGATCTTCATGACCGAAGCCACAGAAGCCCTCGACGCTAGACTTCTCGCCCATGAGGACCTCTTCCTTCAGAGTCTGGATGAACTTGATACCAAATTCAACAGAAGATAACTCACGATACATCTTGGCCAAGCTACGAGCGATGTCAAAGAGGACAATCTCATTGCGCTCTTCGATGAGAAGACCGACGATGTACTCCTCGATGACCTTAATGGCAACGCTGATACTCTCGCGACGCTTCTGCTTGCGATGGTAGTCGACGATGCGGGTGAGAGCTACCAAGACTTTCTCGTGGGAGTAGGAGAGTTCCCATTTGAGAGAGACGAAGGAGTCAATGAGGAGGGTTTCGGCACGGTGGCCGAGATCGCAGTGGGATTCGAAGAGGACCGAGAGGCGATACTTGGCGATCTCGAGGAGAGCGATGATGGAGTCGCCCTCTTCGCAGCAGTGAATGTCGAATTGACAGAGTTCCTCGTAGATGGAAACGGCTTCGACGTATCGAACAGTGTCAATCTCAAGGATCTTGGCGAACTCAATGCTCGCACGAATGTAGTACGCATGCGTAGCACCAAAGTCAGCAAGGATGACAGCCCTAAAGCTCTCAGCAAGATGAAGTCGCTCAGTGTGTTGCTCATGAACACCAAGAATGATAAGATACTCTTGATATACCTCGAACCACTGCTCAGAGCTGATGATATCATGCTCATGGCGATGCTTCTCAATTGAGTTCCACAAGAAGCGGAACCAAGTGAGTGTCTCGGCGTGTTCGCTGTGCGACTTGTGAAGAGAAAGACAGACCTTCATAAGGATGGAGATGTAGGCTGGGGGACAAGAGTCAAGACCAAAGTCGCCAAAGCCACGGAGGATGAGGAGAAGTGAATCAACGGATCCGTGACATTCGAGCCAGTGGTTGAGATGACACATGTGGAACTCTGCCTTGAGCTGCTTGAGTCTGAGCATGATGATCTCAAAGCGAGATTCGAATTGAGCGACGATGGTCTTTTCACTTCCAGAGCGATGTGTACCGAAAGAAGCAGTGATGTCAACAACTATATCGACAATCATCGCAAGCGAAGACTGGAAGATGGAAGAAACTCTGTGCGAAGCATGACTCGCCTCAAGCTTCTCAACCATCTTGACAACCGTCCCCATCGCATCATCAAGAACAGTAAAGAAGCGCTCAACAGCAAACCCATACTTACCCGCAAACCCAAGAAGGGTCTTGCACGACGAGAGAACAAGCGCAGAGCTATCATAAGTCGATACCTCAATCATCTTGATCGCCGTCATGATCTTGTCAAACTTCTTTGCAAAAGCTTCAGCTTTCTTGAGCGTTTTGTCAAGACGACTGCCCTTCTCAGGCATATATCGCAACCTCTCGTTCGTAACCATGGCAAGAAACTCCTTTGACGTAACGGAGCGGCCAAAGTCGAGAGGTTTACCGCAAACACGGGCATACCGATCAATAGCCCTCTGCATATGCGAGTCAAGCTCAAACGAGAAGCCTTCATAGTCTACTCCATGTTTCCAAATAGCTTGCGTGTCATATAACTCGCTAGCATAAGAGGAAGACGAGAAGGAATAGTCTCGCTTGGAGATTATACTCATGGCCTGTGAGGCATGACGCGTCGTAGCGCTGGAGAAGTCGCGGTGTGAGAGAACGGTTGTAGTACCGGTGCCATACTCAAAGCTCGAAGAGCGAGCGGGCGCGACGATGGATTGGGTGTCGTGGTGGTGGATTATACTCTCGGTGGGCTCGTCGTCTGAAGACACGGAGCCAGAGCGGAGGGGGCGTGTTTGCACGGTGGTGAGCCAGTTGGACTTTACGTTTGAGGGAGCGGACTCCAGCTGGTGGACTAGAGAGTGTTAGTGAGAAGGGGATCGGGAGATGGGGAGATGTATGAATGGGGGAGATAGTACGTTTGGCTTGGCTGAGCATTGTTTCTGTTTCGCGGTTGAAGAAGATGTCTGCGAACATGAGAGCTGCCTTCGAAGATGGCATTGGAGCGAGGACCATGGCGGGAGATATACTTAGTGATGCAGGGTTTATCTGTCACCACTCAAGGCCTTGTTCAGGGTAGTGGCCCTGATGAGCTAGACTAGTGGTTTGAGGAGAGCTGGACAGTGAGACAACCCGAAGCCCCGAATATAACGCCCTGGAGTTCATTTCCACCAGTTCAGCCATATCACCCCAATATCTTACCTCGAATGGCATATCACACTCTTGAGGCTTCATCACATGGACTGGCTATCCCTAGAAAGAGCCTGGGCCGAGACCCTTATTTTCAGCTGCGGTTCGGGTGAGCCACAATGTGATGGAACGGGGACTAGTGGATCTAGATTTGGGCCATGTTTCAATATGTGATTCAACGCCACGCTGAAGGTCAGCTCGCCACGAGGGAGATAAGGCATGTGGCTAGATTGGAGAGACGCGCCGTGCCGTGATTAACTCTGGGGAAGTTGAGCGCTGATGCTTTAGACTGATCTGTATCGAGGTGCGGCTGCTTGGACTAATTCAGAAGAGCAGATGATGTATAGTTAATTGGTTAGGGCACCCAATCGCACTCCAACAGTGCCGTAAAATTACCAGTGATAAGTAAACCTGACAGTGCCGTGAATGATCTTTTTCAATTACACCGTTCAATTTCCGATTCGGACTCTTGTCAATCGTGTGTTGACTCCCTGGCTTTGGCTGGCACGCGTTCAGCCAGCCGGGGTAGCAGCTCAGCTCAAGCCATATCAGCCACATTGGACGAATCGGGATGACTATCATTGATGCCAGTAAGACATGCATATTTAGCTTCAAGAATGAGCCAATACCAGAACCTTGAGAAACTTATTTGATTAATTGCCCTGGCTAATATCTGAGGCCTCGACCTGGCTGTGTAGTGGCAAAATCGCTGGATAGATTAAGCATTCATTGCCACAGACTGTCTAATATGGCAATCGATTTGGCCCTTGGTTGTCTGAAACAAGTCGACGGCCGAGAAGGGAGGGCTTCGGGCCGTCCGGTCTTCGAGATATTTCCCTGTAGGCGCTGAGATCGTCCCCTTCCTAGTCTTCAGCCGTAAGCCACAATATCGGCTACGCGTGCCTCAAGTCCCAATCAAGAATCCTTCAGCAACGCCACTTCTCGGACGGACCGTTGACACAAATCATCACAACGATTCCAGAGGCCCAGCTGTGTCCATCAGCCACATATCTAGATCAAAGTCTTGAATGCTGCTGGGATCTTGTATCTGATTATCGAGAAGACTCTGCGGAAACTGTTAATATGCATGATACGAAATGTGGCCTTAAGACCTACCCAGTCGATGCTGTCAATCATGTCGAAATTGTTCATCATATAGTCAGGTGTCTCTGTTGCAGTAGCGGACCAGCTCAGACCAGTCGTCGAAGCTGATAACTTGTTGAGGAAGTCGTTCACGCGCCTGATAGTCGAGTCTAGAGCGTGACAAACTATTCGTCCCTCCGAAGTCTCTGAGGAACTGGACCATATTCCATGGGCCTTTTCGATGATCTTCAAGTTCTTGCGGAGTTCCTCTTCTTCCGTATTTGTACCTGTTCTCATACTATTTCGTATAGCAACAGTGAGATCCAAGCAGATAACCATGGCAGCCAGAGTAAAATCACTCAGTGTCAACGAAGTTATCATCCATTTCTTATCTTGTAGCAAACCACCTGGTAAAGTAAGCTGGTTTATCTCAGCCTGTCTCTCAAGTAGCTTTTCCGCGGCCTCGAGAGAGGCCTTTCTTGAGAAAGCAAACCTGCTGTCTTGTCGATCTGTCAGGTACTGCCGATGAAGAACGATGATACTCTTAAGGTAAAGTAGCTCTATGGTTGTTCTGCTCATTATGATGCTGATTTCGTCAACGATGAAGCTAGTCAGAGGCTTATACTTGAAGTTATCGGGTATTTTGTCATAGACTGCCCTGACTTCAGCGTCTAGTGAGATTGTGTCTTCATAAGACAGTGGAGTAACGTATCGAGTATGCTTGACCACCTTCTTGAACATCCCCATCACAGAGGCTTTCACAATAGCATATGACATAGTCGTAGTCTCAGAAAGAGGCCTCGGCGGGGGTAGTTCCGCGATACCAGGATAAAAGTCCGATTGCTTCAGATTCCTGGGCAACTCCGTATCGCAGAAGTCTGATGGGATCATGCTTGGTAGACCCATCTGAAACGACATGAGAGAATCAAGCTGATACAAACAAACCCAGACTCGTCTCCTCATCTCCCCGTCAAACGGAGAGATTTTAGAGCCTGGTACTTTTGTCGAATCTCTATGGTAACCCTTGCAGATCGCAAGTTGCACTACCCTACCCATGAGGAACCAGAGGTTAGTGTCAGAGACTTTGGCACGTAGCCAGCATCCGACAAGAAGAAGAAGGAAGGCTTCAACGGCATGTTCATTGGCTGCGGTGTAGTTGCTTAAGAGAAGACATTCTTGGGTCTTTTTGGACAGAGCTTTGCTGGACGGTGACGGGAACTGAGAGGATCGAGCCATTCCTGAAATTTCGTAGACGCCTGTTGATAGACTGAGCAGAGCTAGAAGCAGTGCTATCCAAACCGGTGATGTGTCCGATGGAGAGACCCAGAACGATTCATACTAAGAGCAATGTCAGCTAGATTTTGAATCCGCGTGTGAATACTACCTCCTGTTGGAACTTTGTAGGATGCAGAATGGCTATCGCAATACGAGTAAGCTTTAGTCGAGTCATGTATCGCTTGTCAGACTGGCTTACGCATCATAGTGTAGTGTGACAGGAAGAACACAGACACAAGTGTATCGCAGACCTGTCGTGGCGGCACGGCTGATAGGATATGCTCAAGTGTCAAGCCATCAGGCGAACCCATATCGAAGTTCGCCTCATTGATCAAGACGTCATCGTTGAGGGTAGTCGAGCTGATATTTGAGGTGTTTGGGCTCTCAGCAGGTAAATCATCGCGAATGGCTCTAATGTTTTCGAGCATGGAGGACCAGTGGCTTGAGTCAACTTGACCTACAAGACCACTTGGAGCGGTATCAGCAGTACTGGCGACAGCCTCTGGTCTGGAGACACCGGAAAGTAGAACATCATCGCTGCCAGGTAGCTTCTGGGATGCGTTCTCACTGGTATATGTAGAAGATGTAGGGTTTGGTGTCTGTGTGTTTTGAGCTGTCTTGACGATCAGACTCTCCAGGTTCTTGAGCCGGTCAGCAACCGATTCATTTTGATCGGCGCGTTTATCGTGTCTGTCGGCATTGGAAGCATAATGACAGAGCGATTGTTTGTTTCTCCTGATGCACGAATCGCAAGGCTGGCTTCTGTTGCATTTCAACCTAGCCAGGTCAGTGTCATAATTCGTGTCACCAGGATTGAGGCTCACTTTCGTGTCCGACAGGGCTCGCAGGACTTGGGCGGTCGGTTCCGCTTCTCAACTTTGTCTGGATAGTATCAACACTTGTATCTGCGTCGTTGGTGATGTTCTTACTTGCTCCAATCATGATTTATATATGTTCTAATGCTTGTTGAAGGAATGTGCTCTGGGATGAAGGGAGATAAGCAACGATGACGGAGATCGGGGATGGAGCGGATTTATTAACCCCGCCGCGTTGTCATTGGTTGCTTGTGTAAGCGGAGATATTAAACCCGCCTCAGGCATAGGATTATTGCAAGACATGAACGATATATAAGAACGGCAATGGCCATTCAATATTCTCCCGTATGATTCTCAATTACTCACATTGAAAAATCATCCAAGAGATCTTACTACTATCTTACTCCTCTTTCACTTTCACATTCACTGCAATCATGTCAATCGCCTCAAGTCTCTACGGTATCACTGGCACGATCTACTCCAACCTCTTCATCAATCTCCCATACCCCGAGACAAAAGATGACTTGTCAGACAAAATCATGATCGTCACCGGTTCCAACACCGGTCTTGGCTTCGAAGCCAGTCAACATCTTCTGCGCCTTGGAGTCGGTAAGCTCATCATGGCTGTTCGCAGCCTTGACAAGGGTGAAAAAGCACGAAAGGAGCTACTCCAATCGACGAAGCGAGCTCCAGAGTCAATTGAGGTTTGGCATCTGGATATGGCGAGCTATGAATCTGTCGAGGCATTCTCGGCTCGGGCTATTGCCGAGTTGCCTACCATTGACGTTGTCTTGGCCAATGCGGGTCTCGCAACTTCTTTTGAGTTTTCGACTGCTGAGGATAATGAGAGAACGATTACAGTCAACGTCATCTCAACATTTCTCCTCTTCTTTCTTCTTCTCCCCAAACTTCAGAAGTCCTCATACCCCGGCAAATTCGTCATTCCCAACTCAGCAACTCACTATTGGGCTCCAATCAAAGAGCTGATCCCCGACGAGAAGGCGGGAAAGATCTTCTCACGACTCAATGACCCCGAAAAGTCCATCATGGAATCTCGGTACTACGTCAGCAAGCTGATTGTTCTTTACATCACTCGTGAGATCGCATCTCGTCTTAGCGTCTCCAGGAAATCAAATGTCATCATAAACGCGCCAAATCCAAGCTACTGCATATCTGGTCTTATGCGAGAGAAGCAAGACATTGCGCCGCCTGACTTTCTGGCTCGGTCAACAGAAATGGGAAGCCGCGCGCTTGTCGCTGGGGTCTTGGCTGGTCAAGAAAGCAATGGGCAGTACATGAATAACTGCCAAATTCGCGAGTAAGTTGCTTCTTATCCAAGGATAACTTTGCCAATGCTAACGCAGCTATAGTCCTGCTTGCCATGTCACGAACAAGACTGGCGCAAAGATCCAGACTGCACTGTACGAAGAGCTTCTAGAGAAGCTGGATAGCATCGCCCCAGGAGCGTCTAAGAACATTTAGAGTCGTGCGAGTTATTACGATTACTAATTTTGCATGCTCATATTTTCCTTTCTAGTAATGCAATAAAACATATCGAGACTATTTCTACTTGTTTAACATAGAACAGGATACCTATATTTATCCATGCTTTTCAATTCACCGTGCTTGATCAGTTAATCACAGTGAAATCACCATCGATACATAGCCGATAAACACATCACCCGCGTTATGTTCCATGAGAAATTCTTGATAGCGAGACTCTGTGTTTTTACTTATGAATGAAAGGCCTAGGTAGGCCCTCAAGGTATAAGCGACAAGGGATTGGGTCAGATCAAGATGTGCGAGACGGATACCCTAGAGTTGCTCAGGAAGCTAATAAGACTCCAAAGCGACTGGCTCCCACCACGGTTAATCCCTTGAGGCTCTGCTGTTATTGTGAACCCTGTTGAACGGTAGCATCTCCAGCAGTTGTCCTGGACTGTAAAGTCATTCTGGTTGCAACCTGCCGCTCCCTAGCTGGTAGTGGGATCCTTGCTCTGTGAAAACGAAATGTGATAATTGAACACAGACATCCCAGGCGAGCCCTTTGGGTGGCCCGTCAGTGGTTCCCGGTATTCAAACTAAATGACCAGTTTCCATTCCAGGCTCGAATGAACCAGCTTGCAGTCTTGTTGACCAACTCCTTGATCTTCTCCCTCGTTCTCTTGAACAACTCCACAGTAGCCTGGAACAAATTGGGGGGCCAAGTCAGGCAAAGGCATTTGCTGCCACTATTATGGTTTTGTATTATCTCAAGGAAAGGTCTAGACTACTATGGAAGAAAAGCTCTATAATGCACAAAAGCCCAAGGTTCTATCTACAGTCGCTCTCAAGCCGATAAAGCTTCTAAACTCTGCGCCTCACACATCTTCTTGTAGAGTCCACCCTGAGTAATCAACTCCGCGTGAGAGCCTGCCTCTGCAATGCGACCATGATGAAATACAAATATGCAGTCAGCATGGAAGATCGTAGACAGCCGATGAGCCACAGCGATGGTGATCCTGTTCCCAGATGTCGCAGTCTCCATCAAAGCAGCCTGAACCACCTTCTCAGACTCCGTATCTAAAGCGCTGGTAGCTTCATCGAGAAGGATGACATTGGGGTTCCGAATCAACGCTCTGGCGATGGCGATGCGTTGTCTCTGGCCGCCAGACAGTTGACTCCCGCCTGCTCCGCAAGACGTGGCTAGGCCGTCAGGTAGGGAACTAACAAAGTCCCACGCGTTGGCAGCCCGGCAAGCAGCCTCGACCATCTTGTCATTCACTCTGTCCTCAACCAAGTCGCCATGTACTTGGTCAACGCCCATCACAATGTTCTCGCGAATGCTAGTTGGGAAGAGCGTTGGTTCCTGCTGAACAAGGGACACATTTGCACGATACAATCGAGGGTTGAGATTGGCTAATGAGGATGTACCATCGATCGTAATTCTGCCATTTGTAGGATCGTAAAATCGTTCGAGGAGCGAGATTATGGTACTTTTACCGCATCCTGATGAAAGGAAAGGTCAGATGGAAGCTATGTGACAACGGAATGGCTTACCTGATGCGCCGACAAATGCCACAAATTGACCGGGTTCGATCTGTAAGAGTTATGAGAATTACGAACGAGAGACAATATATAGCAAGCTCACCTTCAGAGACAAGCCCTTAAGCACACGGTTATTCGGAGCAAGAGGGTATGAAAACTCAAGGTCCTTCAAGTCGTAGGACTTGCAACCATCATTGGGGGCGTTGTCGATGTTGTGAGTTGTCTCTTGAATAGTAGGTTCGAGATCGCGAAGCCAGAAGAAGTAGTTGGCAGCTGAGTTAGCCTTGGTAAAACCTGTTACCACGGTTAGCGATAAAGCTATGATAGCATGACACAAATTGAAAGGACGTGCATTGCCGCATGACTTATACAGCCCATACACCTAGGTAACGTGGAGAGGCAGGCTGGTGACTTACTGCTTGCAAAACTAAACATCTGGCCTGCTCCTTGGCCAGAGAAGTACACCCCCATGAAAGAGACGAAGAACTGATAGAAGGTGATCTGATTCTCAGCAACCAATTTGGATCCGTACCAAAATCCCAAAGCGAGGATGAGATATTCGATTGACTGTGTAAGTGAGAACCAGATCATGATCTGGAACAGGGAGCTTCTGGATCGATTAATGGCTGTATCAAGCTCATGAGTATACCGCTGGAGCACGTTCTTTTCGATAGCAAGAGATGAGACTGTTCTTATCGCAGTGACTGTCTCGGAAGCAAGAGAAGCACTTTTTGAGAAGTTTGCGTCCATATCGGCATCCATTTTGGTCTCGAGACGTATCCTGGCATAACCTCCTATAAGCATTGGAGGGATCCCAGCGCACACGCCCACGAGTCCGAGCTTCCAGGAGAAGGCGATCGACAGTATACCACAGACAAATACCGACACCAGTGCCATCGTGATAATAGCAATCGTGAACCCCATGAGCTCGAAAATGGCCTGGGCGTACGAGTCGATTCTGCTGGTGAGTGCACCAACTGTATTCTCTGGACGATCGAAGAAGGCAAGGTCTTGACGGATTATGGAAGAGAATAAATCTTGTCGTATGCGTTGAGCAAAAGTCTACACTCAGAATTAGATTCATGAAAGAAGAGGGGGTTAGGGAGTGTACCTGGGAAACGACATTGGTGGCCCAGCCTAGAATGCCGTAGACGATGATCAGGCCAAGTGCCATAACGAAGAACATGAGCGCCAGGAAGTTGCCTTGCTTCTGCATGTCGTCTGCCTTGAGAACATCCATCACGAGTCCGAGAAGAATCGTCTGGCCAGGGTAAACACCAGCTAAACACAAGTCAAAGGCTGCTTTTCACCAGCGAGGACAAGATACTTACCACCCACGATGCAAGTGACTGCCACGAGCAGAACCCACCGCCTTATCTCAGGAACTAACCTGACAAGCTTCAAGACGGTCCTGAAAATACCAGTACCTTTGTGCAGGTCATAGTTCTGGAGATCGGTGCCGGCAGAGACTCTGTCAGTCGCGCTTTGGCCCTTTTGCAAGGAATGCGTAGGTGCCAGAACGATATCTTGATCAGATATCTCGGAGCATGTGTCGGATGTGTCATCGTTGCTGGCAGTTGAAAGGTCCTGTGCTTGTACCAGCTTGGCATAAGTACCCCCACGAGCAACAAGATCATTGTGGCGACCCTGCTCTATGATGGAACCTTGGTCCATGACAACGATGTTGTCGGCATTCTGTATAGTCTTGAGCTTGTGTGCTATCACAATAGTCGTCCGGTCTTTGGAAGCTGCATCGAGCGCCTTCTGAACAGCACTCTCGGCATAAGGGTCTAGGGCACTGGTAGCCTCGTCGAGAAGAAGGACCTTCGGTTCAGATATCAAACTGCGAGCGATAGCAATTCTTTGCTTCTGGCCGCCTGATAATAGACTGCCCCTCTCACCGACGCAGGTGTCATACCCTTGGGGAAGTGCTTGGATGAAACCATCGGCAAAGGCGGTCTGAGCTGCGGTTTGTACTCGACGCAGTTTCTCTTCTGGACAATCGTGTTCCCATGGAGTACCTATCAAGCCAGTGCAGATATTGTCGTAGATCGTACCATTGAATAGGACAGGCTCTTGTTGGACAAGTCGGAGATTCGTTCGGAGCCACTTTAAGTTGAGTTCCTCAAGCCGTCTACCATCAAGCTCAATGGAGCCGGATGTTGGCATATACCACCTTTCCAAGAGGCCAATGATAGTACTCTTGCCGGATCCGCTGGGGCCCTGTAGAACCTGTTAGAGAGACAAGAAATGGACTGGAGGATTACTTACTACTAGCGCCGTAACCTTACCAGCCGGGATAGACAGTGAGTATCCATTGAGAACGCGAGTGTCAGGGCGGGAAGGGTAGCTAAAAACGATATCCTTGAGCTCTAAGGAACCCTGCGTGGTGGTTGGTTTGTCTCCAGAGTCGTTGAAAGGGTTGATGCGTGACTCTCGATCGATCAACTGGAACAATTCTCCAGCTGCTGTTGCAGCACGGCTAAACGTAACCATGTGAGGGGCGATAGAGTTGAGGGTCGAAGCAGCCAATATGACAGAGAACAATACCCTAGTACGAATGAGTTAGATTTGAGTGGCGGGTGACGCATACACCAAGCAAGGCATGTGGCTTGATGCCCGGAATGAGATTGGACGAGGGGGAGTAACTTACGTGAAAATTGTACCTATCTTGGAAACCTCCCCTTGAGCAAGCATGCTGATACCTTGCCAGAACGCAAGACTCATTCCAGCAAAGATGACAAAATACTCACCTCCAAACATGAAACTGTAGAGCGCGTTCTTTCTGTCGCCAAGTACTCGCGCCTCATGCAGGATGCTAGAATATCTGTCTGACATTCTTGGAGCGAGCCCAAAAGCTTTAGTGGTTCGGATACTGGAAAGCACCGTCTCAACAAATGAACCAGCCTGGCCATACAGGTTGAGAATCTTTGTCTCGATGGCCGCGTCTAAGCCACCAACAATCCCCACAATGATGAGGAGCGCTGGAACAATGGACATGAGGATAAGCGTAAGCTTCCACTGGCTGATAAACGCGATGACAAAACAGGCAAAGAAGGTCGCAATCGCTTGGAAGACTTGACCCAGCTTCTCGGAAATACCAGACTGGATCAATTTGCCGTTCGAAGTGGCCTGCATAGAAACCGAGACACTGGCGGCTTGATCGAAGTATCCCACTTCCTGTCCCAGGGCTGACTTTAGGTATTCGTATCGCAGGTTTCGGGTGATTCTGAGGGCCGTGTACGTAAGGAGCGACGAGTAGATATAGGTGCAGATGAATCTCGCGATGGCGATGTAAACAAAATAAAGCCTTTATCGTGTTAGCTGCGCAAGCTGGTGGAGTGGAGTTGACCTACGCAGACTTGGAGACTTGCGACATGAAGCCATCAGGAGCAGAGGCAGAGGCAGTGAAATCGGTCATGATGGAAATAAAGTCTCCAATTATGAGGTTCACCATGGCAAATGCAACGCCAGATCCCATGGCCGCGAGGATGCCTATGGATCCAAGGAGGTAATCGACTGGGCGGCCATAACGAGCGATGCGCTGGCAACGTTAGAGTCAGCGAGGGTGCGAGAGAGTAGGCAGACTTACAATGTAATCTTTGAAACTGGATCTTTGTTTATGCAAAGAATTGGCAACTGGAGGAGACTCTGACTTAATGGCCGCCGCCGCATCGCCAAGCTCCAGGCCTTAAAATACCTAG
>JABEEJ010000031.1:0-50159 GCA_013363135.1 Fusarium brevicatenulatum | reverse complement strand
AAGCCCTATAGACTTCTGTAAAGGACCCACTTTGCTAAGGCTTCTTAAAGTTGCCTAAATCTTTATAACTATTACTTAGGGTTATCTTGTTAACACCGTGGCCAGCTGGACCGAAACTCGACTGGTTTCTATATATGCTGACATCTTTACAACAGAGGGAGAAATTCTTGATGAGATTATGGGGGAAAACCGCGAACCTCCGAGAGACTCTCGGCTTCATTCTGATCTATGTTGGTGACTCGGGTCATGATTTCAACCACGGCCTCTGTGGCGGTCTCTTGTTTTCGCGGAATGTTATGATGATGACCACCTCGTGGGATATAATATTTATTAAGAAATCTACCACTGAAACTCGACAGAGCATTTCTCTTGACAAACTGGACATCGAAGTTATCGCATGTGGCTTTACTACATGTAAGCATTGACACACGCCTTCTCTTTTATTACTCGACTGACTTTCAAAAGGCCAAACTCACACTGGCCGATCCAGCCACTATCACTCCCACCGAGCGGGAGTCCCTCAAGGATGATGAGACCGCCACAGAGGTCGGGCCAGTCAATCCAGCGTCTTCGTTACTGCCTTTATGTATAGCACTGGCAGTATACGATGAGACTGGCTCGACCAATGAATTGCAGGGGCTCCTCACGGCTTCACAAATTGCAAGAGGCTCTTCGAAGCCATGCACCCTTCTGGATGAGAAAAAGAGGGCAACTGGGGGTGTATCCGACAGCTTGGGCAAGGCGAGATGGAACAGCAAGATGCCCACAGACTGATCGAGGCCTATAAAGTGAGTCTTTTGCTGTAAAATTTCTTGGTGCCCCCCTGATCTAACTGTCGGTAGGAGTTATGGCCACAAGCAATGAACTTCCTCGCCGAGAGAATCTTAGCTGCGGATGCCATCATCCAACCCGACAGGAGTTTATGCATGGGGGCACTCGGGCACCTCACCTAAGTTTTACCTGATGCCTTATATCGCCCATTGATCATCCTGTTTGGTGAGATGGCGTTCAGGATGACATTCGATGATGACAGATCGTTACAATCCACCACCGTTCACGCATATCAGGCGGTCAAAGGAACCATGAACAGTCCATTCACCAAGTCCAAAACTATAGTGCCATTGAGCGAAGAGACAACACTCAGCCTTGTATCAGCTAGAGTGTTATACAACGATGACCTTCTAGAGACACTCGACCACACGATCGCAAGCCTTTATCTTGATTGCCCAGCGAACGAGCAGGAGGTACCAGTCAGTTCTGCTAGGCTCATTTCCGAGTTTGTAGAGACATCAGATGTTCACATGGCAAGCGAGTTGGTGAAAAATAAGATTCAAGCAGACGTGTTGAAAATGATTGCATTCCTGGCGTGATTATCTTTCCAGGGACAACAACATTCACACTGCCATCATAAACAAGTTCACGCAAGGGCCTTCCGACGCCATTTGATTGCTGAAGCACCGGTCAGGAGGAAAGAAGAGTCTAGTGGGCGTTGGGGAATTTGACATTGTGGCATTATCCTGGTCGGTATGCACGCGTGCCAAACGGCACCAACTGTTTCTGCTTTGGGAGATATGCATGATACAGATAGCTTCGGAGTCTGGCTAGGCTGGGAAATGGTGGCTATGTTCAATGAAGGTTTGCTGTTTGTATTATATATGGCTGGTTTCTTCATCTCTCATCACACGTTGCTGGTCACCAGCTGTCTGTGCCTACTGACAAGATTGCCTTCTCCTGCCGGCGCTGCTGGTTGCTGACTATTCTGAAACCCTCAGAGAACCAATATAATACTCCTTAGCTTCGTAGATTACTGTGTCGTGTCGTTCATTTGCGATGATAAACGGGCCACGCTGATGCTCATATATGTGGTTGGTTATTGGGCCAGTTTTCTTTCGAGGTCGATTTCTCTCTTCTGTATCCTCCGCAGCTGTGCAGGGTTCACCCACATCATCCGGCTTTTGTCAATTGTGTCCGAATCGGCCTCGCGGCTGCGGCCAGAAATGCGTTTGTTGACCTGGATAGGGAGTTTGTTTCCTAATACCCAGAAAGTTGCGTCAACTTCAGGGTCCTGGGGAACCAGCGCAGGCCCCGGCGTGTGACCAACAGAGAATGGGAAGGCGTACAACAAGGTCGCAACATGGCTCTCGTACTTGGAAATAAGGTATTTGACGCATGGAAAAGATATTTGGTATCAAATCTGCCACCAAACTTGATTGTGCGGTGGAATCATGCTTGCGTCATGGAGTCCGCATCGCACCAAGCAATCTCATCAGATAATAAATAACCAATTTAAAATCATTCATTCACCATAGAGCATTCGTGTCTGTCGGAAATCTGAGATCTCTAGTCTATGATGTCCTAAGATATGGAGCCTAAAATATCCTAAGATATCCTAAGATCGCCTAAATTTACCTAAGTCTATTTGTGTTTTAGGATCTAGGCCCTACCCAAGTCAGCACAGTGTAGCTAAATCACCCAGGCGACTCAAATTGCTGTCAGACGAGAAATGTTCACATTCTTCTGCCAATGTATCTTTGTTCTGTCACGCCTTCCTCTAGGCGTAAGCCTGGCACTGCTTCTTACAGAGGCATGTCATGTCAAATATCCAGCATCAACTCACAGACAATAGTAGTCACTCACAAGGCTATCAGTTACGTCATGTATTCGTAGCTTGACCATCTATATAACAGAGTCGTGATTGTAATTACAGCCTGGATTCATCGACCTCATCGTCCTCACCGAAGATGTTGAGAAATGAAATGTGAACTTCGTCAGTCAAGTCGCTTGCCTGTAGACTGCGTCCCTTCTTAGAAAAGGCCAGACGAGAACATTCCTAGGAGACAATTAGTATGATACTTTGGAACCATAGAACTCCGGGGTTCGCCTCTTGGCGGGAAGCTCAAGAGAGAATGGCAACCAGAGGTGACCTCTATGACTTTGATCAGAAAAGGGGCAAAACACATACTCTTGTGATAGCAGAGCCACCGAAGGCCGCGAGTCCAACCAACTCGTGCTCGCCGATTGGGTCCTTGCCGACATCCCACAGACGGTCCAGGTACGCTCTCCTCCATCCCAGAAATGTGGCAATTGAACCAGTCAGAGTATCTCCCTGCCCGCCACTCCTCTTCTTACCACCTTCAAGGTCCACTGTCAGTGTTGTTTCGCCGTTGGAGATGTAATCCTTGGCACCCTTCTGAACCACTGTCACGCCCTTAAGAGTTTTGGCCAGAGCCTCAACGCGCGCGGTCTCAGGCGCATTGTCGTCGACCTTGACTTTAAGTGCGTCGCACAATTTGCCAAACTCGACAACGTTGGGTGTCAGTACAGCACCGTCGTAGCCGCTCACCAGCTCGGGCTGCGTGTGCACGATCGCCAGAGCATCAGCATCCAATACGATGGGAAGCTCTTGCTCTCGAGCAGCACGGATAACGTGAGCGACAGTAGCATGCATCAGAGGATCACGACCCAGACCAGGCCCGATGACGAGGACATGGAGGCGAGGCAGTAGGTCTTTGATCTGAGCCGCAATGTGGTCAGCATTGGACTCGGGGTCCTTGGAAGCATTCCAAGCCGCAGGCTCATGTTCCTTTTTGGCGTTTTCACTCTGTCGCATCAGCGGATGGACCATGAGGTTTGGCGAATATGACTTGATGACAGTTGCGGCTGCTGGTGTGCAAATGACATGCGACTACATGCGAGAGCCATGGTCAGCCAGAACATACCATGGAGAAAAGTACGATAGTATAAATTACCAGATCAGAGCCCAGCCTTGCGCTCGCCATGGCCGAGAAGTAGGGTGCGCCTGTATAATTTTCACTGCCGCCGATGACGGCGACTCTACCCAACTGGCCTGTTCTTGCGTCAGTCGTCAGTCATCCAGAATCTGTGCTTTGGCGACAAACCCTTGTGAAACCTCTCTAGCATTGGCGGAATCATACGCCGCACCTTGGAAAGGACCTCTTTTGTAGCAGAAGACATTCTTGGACCAGATTCTTGAGACGACATCGCAAGAGACTTATGTGATGAGAGAATGAAAGTTGGGACTGAGAAGTTGCAGGGAATTGAGACGTATCCGCGAATGGCGGGGTGTTAATTAAATCAGATCAGTTTTACGCATAAGGTTCCAGTAAGATGATAGAAGAAGAAAAATATGTGAAATGACGCAGCTTTAATAAAGAATCGCAAGACAATCGGCTAGATTTTATTGACCGGATTCCAATCGATCGGAATCGATGAGGTATTGCCAGCCTGGTGTTACAACTTATGATGTCACTTTTGTGAGCTTCAGACTCCAGGTGATTTGTTTCATAAGATAAAATAAACCCAGGTAAAGGCCAAGTAATTGACGGGTCCTAAGTTTGTGAGAGAATTTAATTAAACTACCTATCTACAATACCCAAGTTAGGCATCCAGTTGGCTTCATTCGACCGCGTTGTTTATCCCGGGGTTAACCAGGAGAAGGCCGAAATCCAAGCCCTCTATCAAAGACATCGACGAAGAAGAGCATGGAATTTTTAGAGAAGCACCATTATCTGAATCCGCTATTCCTAGCTCAATTGTAGATAGTTCGCCCTCCGAATCCCTGGCAAACTAAGTGAGCCTCAACAGAAAGACAAATAGACTTATGTTCAGGCTATTTTGCGATATCTTAGGATAGGGATAAGAAGAACTTAAGTATTCTCTCATGTAAACACTAAAAAATTCTATTATATCACATTGACAGGAAAATGGTTCGGTACCGTATTTCTCTCTGCGAGTGCCGGTTTCTAAGCCCTTGTCTTACTCCTGCACTTACTCCAGCAAAGGTTCAAGGGGTTTGAGTTCCATCACGAACAGACATCACCTCAACAGCCTCCATCATTGGTACCACAGTATGACCCTCGTGTTCATGCTCTGGCCAATGCTCATGAATATCTCTCCTTATGCCACCCCATGAGCTCCATCCTCCATGCCATATGATGTGCATCTCGTCATCATCTTTGACTTGGAAGAAACTGATATCAGTATCGAGAAGGGGCTGGTGTCTCATAACGAACATGAGTCTCTTAATGTCGGGAAACATCTCTCGAACATCTTCGAGCAGCCGATCTAGTTTGACGTCGGACTCTTCTACATCAGGCCATTTCACTGCAACATTCCAAACGTCGTAAATTTCACCCGGACCAGGCAGTGAATACTCCCATACCATCTCCTGGTCCCAATATACAATGTCCGTGGATGGTAGAAACCAAAGACTTTTGTAAATGCCGCTGTTCAGTCCGAATAACTGCCTGGCTTCACCTTTGAAAAGAGCCTGAGATTCGCGACACGCTTGCGCAGAAGCTGGAGGTTTGTGAGGAAATATGATTCGGGTGCAACTTATTTCGGCATCCTCAGGACTGCTCTCCAATCTGAAGATCCTTGGCTTTCTGAAAGATAATCTCCATATCGTTGTTCGCAGCTCAATGGGAAGTTTATTGAACTTGTGGAATGTTGTAGCAGCGCAGTTTGTCATATCAAACTCTTTGCTTGGCCCACCAAGTTCAGCTTTCAGATGTAACAGTTGATGTCCTACGAAAGTAATTTAGCATAGAAGGGTGTGAGAGATAGAACGAGACAGACCATCTTGTGTTGTGAAGTTCATGTCTAATGTTCCAGACACTCTTGGAAAAAGCAACTTGAGCTTTTGGAACGGCGATATCACTGCATTGTAGATCTTGGAACTCAGCGACGGAGTTGGCACCGAAGAGCGCATAGTATTCTGTCCTTGAAGAAGGGGGCCAAAGCCAATCAAGGGCTGTCGACTAGGCATCATGTCCCGGATGGAAATAATGCATTGGCCTCCGAGAGCATACGTCGAGGCTAAAATAGAGAAGAGGTAATAAATTGTGACAAAATGCGAGGAGTAACGCAATCTTGAAGAGTGCTTACAAGTAGAAAATGAAGAGGTTTGTGTGAGAGAATATATCTGCGTTTGGTTGGATGGCAAGTTGGCAAGAACAGGTGTGCTGCCACTGCTCGGCAACTGGCGGAAACCACAGGTAACATGCTCCTCTGTTTATGAAAACGTGGGCCTTCAAGGGGAGATTTTCACAACGGGAATCGAGATAGATCTAGATAAACACCTAAGCGGCATATATCAGTTTTGAAAAGCTACGACCTCTTGAGCGGCTTTTCCATACATGGCTGGGCACAGTTGTTTGTTGAAATGAGACTACGTGCTTCGTATGTAGCGCTGTCTATTCTTCCGTGAACTATCAGCAGTAAGTTATATAAGCTAACACGTCTCTCAAAAGGTGGTTAGAGAACTTGTTACATGGATGTCACGGATGGGTAGATATCTATAAAGAAGTTCAGTGTTCGGTCGGTTTCCTCCTTACATTAGTCATTTGGTGCTTCAGATCATCAAATATAAAACTCATGAGAAGCAAACGTCTAAGAGCTTTCTAGAAATAAAACCGAGGCCGTGTTTTATCTTGCACAAACAGTACGCCAGTGCAGCAGGTAGCCGCTCAAGGGCGAATCACAATATGACGGGTGCTTGAGCGACAGACGGCTGGCAGCTGTTGGCAGTCCTCACAGCTAGGCGAAAACTGTTTGTGATTCATATTTCAGCGCCTTGATGCAGTCCTGTTCTGAGTTCCGTGCGACTCGGACCTCACACAAAAGTGTTATTGTGCATCCTTGGAGTGTGTCTTTCGCACAGTTGGTGCGCTCTCCATGCGCTCACTTGCTTTCAGCTGGAAAGTCCTCTGCCCACGCCCGCAGAGCATTATATTCCGTACATTCTGGATTTCTCTCTCTTGTTGTTACCAAATAGTCGTCATGGAGCATGCCTCCATAGATGGGCGGCGAAGGAACAAACCATCAGTTCCGATTCTTTATCCGTCACGCAAGTCAGAGACAGATGCAGCACCCTCCCTTCGACCAGCCTCACCTCCCAAAAGTAACCCATGGGCTCCAGCCAAAAAGCCTCGGGTCAATCCTACAGCGGGAATGTTTCCGCCTTTGCCTAAGCCTCAAGCACCATGGTCGCCGGTCAAAACACCTACTGCCAGTATGTCGAGGGCCTCCTCGCTTTCTCCAGGCAAGAAGAGATCCATAGACGATACAGTATCGGGTGCGCTTGGACCCGGATCAACATCCCCTTCCTCCATCACGTCTTCCTCATCTCGCCATATTTTTGAGGCTGCGGCACCACGGGCGACTTCAAAGTGAGCTGATCCTTCTCTGTGTCCACCTAGTACCATCAACTGACCGCCTTTAGTCTATGGAATTGCCCCTTTGGTGCTGATGTGGTGGTACGGTCGGGGAACTTAAGCTTTCGAGTCCATCGCAATATTGTGGTACCCCAGTCAGGCTGGTTCCGCGATAACCTGCCACCACCCAATGTGGTAAGTATCTTCTCTTCCGTCCAGCTTGTAATTATTCGAACTGACAACTTCAGGATGGGACACCGGTTGTGGTGACTGTGGGCTTCGCTCCTGAGACTGTCGCTCATTGCTTACGTTTTATATATACCGATAGTACGTGTCGGGCTCTATCTGAATCAAAGGAGTCAGGAACTGATACGCGAAACAGAAGTTGAAATTTGCGACATCGATACCCAAAATCCCTGGAATGCTGCGCATATTCCTTGTTGTGTCTTGGCGTATACCACTGCTGTCCACTTGCGTATGGCGAAAATGACATGCCATCTTCTTCGCGTGGTCGAGAATACTTCCAGTGAACTTGGCGCTCTAATACGTAGAGACCATATTTCTCAAAAGCTGGACTGCTCCAAATGGGTCCAATTCTCATGGCACTATCAGAGGGCGTTAGATATCATCGTTCGGGAACAGCCTCAGAAGCTGATGGTGCCCATGAGGCTAGCTATGGCAAGCATCCTTGATGCTGTGCTCTTCTGGGTGGTACGGCATCCTCTGTTTACCAGCGACCTGAAAACACCGTGGCAAAAGATTCTAGAAAACAGTATGCATGATATTGCTGAGTATAAGCAGCTGTGCCGAAGCACGCATTTGTTCAACAGTCCGTTGCCAGATGAGTTGGCATTGCTGGAACTATTCGAACAAACGAAAGCAGAAAAGGGGCTACCAGAACCTTCAAAGTCAGTGGGGACACAAACAGAAGATGGTGGTGGCTCTGAACAAGAAACGAAGGGCCAGCGAAGTGATGTTTCTTTCACTCAGCGCGAGAGACGAGGCTCGCTGTAACTTTCGACTTATTTGCTGGCTTGAGAACTTGAGAACGAGGCAACATGGTATCTTCTTTTTCTTGGACTTCTGGCTACGACGAACTATATTGTAGACAAAAGAATAGAACTATTGATGAACAGTGGTGGATATTAGCTATTTGTATTCAAACAGAATAAATAAAGGCTGGTGTTGGCAACGAGTTCCTGGGTAGGGTAAGAAACTATATGAGGTCGGCCCCGGTTTGTGTTTCGTTCCAGGCTGAACCAGGCTATGTGCTATTATTCCCTCAGCTGCGCACCGAGATTCGAAAGTACCTTGCAGCTGCTGTAACTTATGCAGATAGCCAAGGACATCAACATACCATGACCAGCAGGAGTATTCAGGCGTACCTCGCAGCTGCACGTGTGTTTTAACGCTACTGACACGATAGATAGAGGAGAACGAGGACACTGGCACCCTCACCTCGGGGAACAAGAAAATATAAACTTTAGAAGAGAATACCAAAACAAACACAGTGAAGGCTCCTCTAAGTTTAGGCTGAATTGCCTAAGTCTTCTCATCCCTTAGGATAAAGGTCCTAAGCTTTCTTGCACCCGCCTGCCTTGGCCGTCTAAAATCATACTGGAGATCATCCTATGGCCAGCTATCGGCTTACTTAATGTTCTTTGACTATCTTTTTTCTAGCAGGACCTCTGTCGCTAATGAAGAACTCAGAATACTAGTAACACTTTTTGTAACTCCCGTATGTTTTGACTGAAGCGAGTGATTTCAAGCTGCAAAGGCCATCCTGTCGATTTTGGAGAGCAAATGATCTTCTTATTTCAGCATTGTCTCCGAGGAATTGCACAATGAAACCAGACTCCATCGTGTCCAGTTGTACATGTCTCGTGCTGTCGAAAGCTCGAACATCCATTGAACGAGGATGATTTTCCAGATGTTCTTTTGAGAGGAGTTTGTCGTCATTCTCAGCTAAGCATTCGCCAACGATTAGGACAAGTTCCGTGCCATGACTATGGGTCGGCAACCATGTCGTAGAAAGTCTCAGTGACTCGTATGTAGGTCTTGTTTTAAGGTCACAATCAGGGATCTCTTGTTCAGTGAAGACGGATTTGGTCAATCCTGTATCCACAACCGCATAATTGACTCCAGCTTTTGAACTTAGACTGTGGCTGTTGGGTATTTTCACTCGTATAATCTTAAACTTGGCCCATCCTGGCTTCACCGTGTTGTAGGCCAGCCCCGAGTCACTAAATGCCCAGTTTTGTGTCTCGCCATCTCCCAAGATCAACCATCAAGATACTTTGAAGTCGGTAATGTGTAGCTAGTTTGCGTGTTTCCTGTTTCAGTCGCATAAATTGATATGTGCGATATGCAAGATGTAGTCGGGGAAGGAGAATCGGAAAAGGAGAAACGTCTTAGTGACATTGTTAGAGGATACCGCCGAGAACAATAAGCAACTTAGACTGGAGACAATAGGCCAAGAGAGTGACGTGGGTGAATGCCGGGGGAGTGGGGTTGAAGAAGAAGACTAAATAAATAAAGGAGAGGCTCAGGATGACAATGGATCCTACCTATTTATAACAAACAAAATGATATCAAGGCGGCAGCGATGATTCACAACACGTGACTCGTCGTTTTATATGAGATCAACAATACTGCACTTGATTATAAAGTGAGGCCTCTCTATCATTTCAAACTTGTATTGTTTGCCAGCCGATTGTATCAACCCAAGGGATCCTCGAGCCGTTGGCGAACGACAGAACCCCGCTTAGCAGTCTGTGCCTAGAGAATACATAGCACTTCAGCTCTCTACCATCAAGAAAATACCCCCAGTGTGGATCGTGGCCTTCAAAACATCTACTCGCCTTGTATCGTCTCATCCATCAACAATGCCCTATGTATATAAGCCATGGATATTGAAAAGCCTGGGTATCCCATCATGGGACCATGTCCGGATGATGGGCGCAGAGGGACTCCGCAAAGAAAAGGAACGCCGTCAAGAGTTAAAAGTCAGTATTATCACAGAAGTCCAGACTGGATGGCAGTCCAGTGATATTGCGCCCCTTTTTACTAATTTGGTTACCAGGAGAAACTCAAAGCTGGACAGAAAGAGTCCGACGAACGACATGTCTCATCTGAAACATCTGTCAAGGTAAGATCGATTCTTTTAGGTACAGGATATTCACTAACCAGAGGAATCCTTAGGTTCAGGAACCGGAAGAGAAGCACGATGTACTTTCAGGCCAAGAAAGTGGCAAGCCTGAGCACGAAGCGGATAGTGCACACAGTACCGAGGATGAAAAGAAGGGAACGACAGAGGGTGGACTATAAACACTTAGCTGTTTCCCTTAGCGGAAGATTCTTCAAGTAATAATGAAACTCGGGACACTGTTGTTGTGCAAGACCAAGATAATTCACTGATTTTGTTTGAGTGGCCTTGTCGGACCTTGATTAGAAATAAAATAAGCAGAGGGTGTTCTAAACTCCTACTGGATTTAGGCCAAATTACCTAGATATTTTAATCATCTAGGATCGAAGTCCTGAGCTTTCTTTTCTCCCCTGGGTAGTAGGTACCTGAGTCGTCGAGGATTTGATCATGCCAGTCACGTGGCGTCGCGTGAGTTTACAAGGTACTAGGTAGGTACTTTACGCGACACTCGGGCAGTTGTGGATTCCCTGCCGTGCGTCATTCACTTTCAGTTTTCGGTTTCAGGTAACTGGTACATAACTTTTCGGGGCGATTCAGAACTGAAATACGTGCTCATACTTGTAAACAATCCATTCATTACCCTTGACTTCGAAGCAACATGGTTGCTGGGTACCAACGGCTGAATGAAAAGCAATCGCAACCGAATCCCCATGTTGTCTTCATCAAACCTTTAGAGGGCCCAGACAAAGAGATAGCTCAGGACTTTCTTGAGAGAATAGCAGCACAATGTCGTGAGTTAATAGTTTCCTTGAGCAGTAACACGGTATTGATATTTGCGGTTATCAGGTCCCATTATGCGAGAAAACCACCTGTACGTTACTTCGCTAGAGGAGTACGAGCCAAATCGTGAATTCGTTGGGCGGAATTTTAATGCAGGCGAAGTCGTTCAACTCGTGCTAAAGTCGCCTAGTACTGGCCGCTGGTTACCATTCAACTATGTGCAGATGGTCATGATGCATGAGCTGGCTCATTGCAAGCAAATGAATCATTCAAAAGCATTCTGGACCGTTCGAAACTTGTACGCTTCTCGGATGCACGAGCTTTGGTCCAAAAACTATACCGGAGACGGCCTCTGGGGAAGGGGTGCTAACCTTGCCACTGGTGAATGGGAAAAGAATAGCGTGCTGGCTGACGAGGTTCTACCAGAGCATCTTTGCGGAGGTACTTACAGATCACGTCGAAAGAGACGGGTCAAGCCACAACTGTCCTACCAAGAGCGAAAGGAAAGGCGAATCTTAAAGAAGTTTGGCAAGAATGGGGTCGCTCTCGGTGCCGATGAAGAACAAAAAGTCAAGCTGGAGAGTGGCAGGAAGATTCAAGCAAAACCTCGGGTTGCTGGAAGCATGCGAGGACGCGAGCTCCGGGCGGCGGCGGCACTCGCTCGCTTCGAAAAGCAAAAGACAGAGCTCGAGACTCTCAAAGATAATGACGAGACAGATTCCGGGAGTGGCAGCGAATTTGAAGATCAGCCTGGAGAAGATTCTAAGGATGCTGTCGATGTGAATGGTAAGAAACTACTTGATGGACAAGGCCACGGCATGGTCAAAGTCTGTGACGATGAGGATGGAGATGATCCTGGGGCCGAGGATGAGTGTCGAGAGCTTCAAAGAATGATTAGGAGCATCAAACGGGAGTGGCCTGAGCCGCAAGTTACAGAACCACCTCAAGAACCTCGGCCTCAGGTTCTCAACAACCAATCACCGCCAACAGCGGTACCTGCTAGTACTGTCAAGGCAGAACCTGCCGGAGGATCTAAACAGCTCAAGATACCAACAGCATCGATAGCCAATGCAACAGCCACGAACGGGTCCCGAGTTTCGCCCCCTCGAGGTTCAGCTCAGCCAGTCGAATCGACAAGCAATCAGGCACGCTCCGGCGGAACTTGCTCCATGTGCTCTTACGACAATTCTGGTTTATCACTTACATGTGCAATGTGTGCAAATGTATTGGATCCCTCAACGACAGGCTCGTGGCAGTGTTCAAGCGACGCGTGTAAAACTACACAGTATCACAATTCTGGCGATTGTGGGGTCTGCGGGTTGTGTGGTCAAAGAAGAGCACAGGCTGCGTAAAATCGCAGTAAATCAAGCCCTACTTATTACGAGGTTCCGAGGAAAGATTATGTTTGATGACAGAACTAGGTGTTGAGCAGTACCAGACATGACGACTCCTTTTGGCGACACCGAGATGCAAATACGTTGAATGGTTTATGTAGTAATGCCGCAGCACAGTAGCAGATTGAAGTCCTTGATGGCAATAATGATAATGTTAGAGCAGTTCGCATGCAAGGACATGTATCGCTTGGCATTAGAGTATCGGTGTTCTTGAATCAGACATGGTATAAGCGTCGAGTCTCTTGTGTGAAGAACAGGAACCGGGCAAGTCTGTCTTCCGTGAACCTCCAACAGCAAGTGACAAACAGAAAGCTTCAGCCATCTGTCTCCATCTATCAGCCTTCAAACACACTAAGGACCACAGTCAAATGTTGAATATTCGACTTGTACATTTTGCTAATCTCCAGATTGGTTTCATGGACACGCAATGACAATTATATGCTTGACTACCATGTACGCTATGAAAGACGATCACTATCACGGTTTCCCAAAAATGAGTCTATTTCCAATCTGTAGCACTTGCAGTTGCAACTCATGTCATTTTGTTAAATTTTGGTGCATCAAGTTGCTTGCATTGCAGTTCATCGAGTAAGAGCACTGGCTTGGAAAGATCTTCTCATTGCTTGTCTTGGAGCCTTGATGACTACACAGGATTCGCTTCCATGAGGGATCAGCGGAGTTCCTATTTACAAACGGTTAACCTCCATGTTGAACCTAACCTGCAAACACAAATTCTACCCTCCATATATCCTCCAAATCCATGTCGGGCAGTATGTTGCTTCGTGTAGCTCGTTCCGAGAGGATCTGCAATTTGTGAGTGCTGTCACCTTTACAGCAACACCCTCAAAGTCAAAGTCATACCAGTTTGACCTTTTTTCTTCATCATATCATGGAGGTTCTGATAGGAATATCGCGGTTCTCATGCCCGATCATTTGAGATGACCAAGGGCTGTGTCACAGGCGTGAGGAAACGGGAGGGTCTACATCGGTTAGTGACAACAGCCACTTACATCGTTGTACTCGTTCATGGGTTGCTCCGTGAGTTGTAAAATGGCTTAAGAGTTACAAATGGGAATTATGGTGCTGAAATTAGTTGGAAAGGAGTGGTGTTTCTACGCAAGAGCGGTGGTCGACTGCAAATCGAGCATAATTCATGTTGTCAAGGGAACAAAAGACGAGGTATTACTCTTGGAGAGCGGGCCGATTGACCGGCGGCAGAGTTCAGGTCATATTCGATGCGAGTAATAGGCGAGGGGGGGCCGAAGACAAGGTGAGAAGAAGGACGAAATAAATCCACGGAGCGTGGGGAGCAAGTTAAGATAAGGTGGGAGCGGAAACAATAGCGGTGAATAACAGAGTGGGGAGTACTGAAGATGAGTAGAAAATCATGGCAAGATTAGAAGAATGAACACAAACACGGCTTGAAGATGAAAGGTTGAGCTAGGTATGCTGTAAAGACAGGAGACAGAGGAGGGGATTTCGATTGAACGGCGAGGAAAGAGTGAGGAATGGGGATGAGACAAGAGATGGGTGAGGGAACAGCAGATTCCAGTAAGTGAAGCACATAATCATTCTGTTATGTAGTGTTTTCTGGCGAGGATATCATTGGATGGCTCGAATCAGATCGACATGCTCACCAAGGTCCAGACCTTTGAGAACATGGGTGGGCTTGACGCTGACGATGTTATCCCCCACCCACCATTAGGGACAGACCTACCATTGAGCTAGTGTGTATTACAGTGCAGCAAACCCATTGTTCGGCTGTGGGCTGGAAGCTGTGACATCGTGGATAACTTCCTAGCTTTGCACCCCCTCTTTGACGCTATCTATGCACCCACAGAGTGGCTATGGCCGCCACCAAGTTCGCCAATCTCTTGGTGGTGTGACGGCCAAGACCCAACCTCGTCCCTCCAATTCCTGGTCTTGTATTCCAGACAATGCGATTCCGTACATGAAGTTTTTGTCTGTAGATGGCTGTTATCAATTCAACAAAGCCACTAAACTGCCACTCCAGACAGTGGTATACCAGGGGCAACAGGTCATCTTCGATGAGTCTAAGCTAAATGACCGTTATTAATCAAGAGAAAAAGCGTGATGACACTCAACACTGGCCAGGTAGTGTTGGGTGAGTAGCATCGAGCACAAAATACACCAAAGAGGGTGTAAAGGTAAGGTATTTAGGAATTCTGATCAGAAGCTCAAAAAGACAGACTGGCTGTCGATGTCGAAGCCAAGGACACCAATGCACCTCAGCGGCCGAGGATGCCGTGAGCCGGTCTCGGGAGCATGTGGGCGGACGCGGGGTAACATTCTGGGTCCATGATTGGCTATCTGGAGGTTTCCTTTAGACATTAAACAGCGGGCCATGGCCCCGTTACGCTGTTTTTAGTTTCAAGGTAGGTACCTAAGTGAACTTAACCGTACGTGTTTAGTCGGAGTTCAGACCTCCTGAATAAACGTGGCATTTGGGGAAATCCAAAGGCTAACAGTCGCCGTCTATCGATTCCCAGAGGAAGAAATGGCCATGAAGGCCAGAAAGACAAGATGGACGGCAGACACAAGCATATAGAATGTTTCTAAAAAGTAACACGATGGGCTGTCTACGCTCCATTGTACTGTAAACACCGACAGGCATACCTACCAACATGGTCCCAGGATGCAAACGAGATGAGAAGGTTGCTGCAAGCATTGCTAATGAATGCCGGAATATGGATATGGCATGGTGATGACGACTCTGCCACCCACCGTGTGTCATCGCTTCATAGCGCCCAATTCCCCGAGCGATGCTGATCACTGTTGAAGCTTGAGATAACACTAGACAGGAGCATCACTTGATCTGAGATGCGCGACGCTAAAAGCATGGACCAGACCGTGTGTGGTGCAAGGTTTTGACAAGAGTCATGTCAAGGGGGAAATTGAGGTGTGATGGGCTGCCAACAGCTGAAATGGGATTGGACATGAACTCGGGATCGCAAAAGGTGATCCATGAGTCAAGCTGTCAACAAGTTCAAGAGTTGTGGGCGGGGGGCCTTGCAAGCTGATGAAGATTATGGTGTTTCGTATGCACATCACAGTTACGTCGTAGGTATCTTATCATCACATTCAATCCCCCTTCCCACCACTCTTCACTGATGGCGTTGCTGTGCTAGCAGTAAGCATACGGGCTTGTATGATGACAAAGAGGCTAGCAACGCCCAAAAGTTTCGCTTGCTGGGCTGTCACTCTATTTCTGGACACTATTGGATGCTCAGTTTGGGCATGCATACACAGTTGGTCGTTGGTGTGCGACCAATCACAAGTTCTCATTAGCTCGGTCGTCTGTCGGTGCTTCGTGCTGTAACAGAATGTCGAGATAAGCTGGCGCGAAAGTAGGAGACCGGGAGGGACCTCTAATCCTCCTCCAGAATCGTCACATCACCATCTCTGTTGCCGCCGTTGAACTGTGCCTGTGAGGCAGAGTCGCAATCCCTGCGATAAAACGCTTAAAGGTAGGTTTGTCTCAGTTGGTTGTTGCCTTTCGTTACAGAGGCTACCCCGCAAAATGGCAAACGGGCATTCCACAGTACTGTACGTATCCATTTGTGACGTAGACGGGATGCGCTGGGATCGCTTTCCGTTACGGATGTTTTAAGGTGCCCTACGAGGCGCCTTTCTTGAGATAAGATTGGCTCACTGGGGCGGTCCCTTTGCACCCGTTTTCTCCGCAGTCAGCCAAACGGCGCTAATAGTGGTCTGTGTGAAGCCGCAGTTGCCCTGGGGAACAGGGACCAGTGGGGCACATTGCCAGATCCTGCTATAAGAGGTGAAAACTATACGCCAAGTGGTCGAAGCCCAAAATGGAATTTGTTCTTGTTGCTCGGCCACCAGACGAAAAAGACCTGTATAAGAGTTGACGTGTGATAGATACCTAGATACTGATGAGAAAACGAGAAAAGGTCAGGTGTCATGTGTTTTCTATGCGAGGTAGGTTGGTCGAGGAGAGCAGTGAAAGGTCTCGTTTTCGTTCGTCAACTGAGGGGAAGGTAGTTACCAAATCTAGCGAGACAGCACCTGCGAAAATCATACCTATGTTTAATTACCAAAGCAAGACGATAAAAAAAAGGGGGGGAGATCAAGTAGCGCTTCTTCTTTGTGAGTCATCTTGACTGGACAATAAGAAAGATTCGTAAATGCTATACACCTTTCACTTGCCCTCGACCTGAAATTAGGAAAACACACAACTGTGAAACTGCTTCTACCTTAGTACCTACGCTACTACAGTCCACGCTAAGAAGTTCGTCGGCTACATCAAGGGGAGCGGTTAAAACTAACAACGGTGTCCCCCTTCCAATTCTGCTTCATTGCCCTTTTGGGGCGTGCCCTGGCAGCTCAAAACGCTTGATGCAGCCCGAGAGAGCTTCCGACATCGTAACGTTCTTCGAAATGAAATGCCTAGTATGGATCATTAGTAGACGAGAATATTTAACCGGGGTGGGCGATCGAGGAAGTAATATGTCTCAAAGGTCCCTTAGAGTGTTGACTGAAAAAAAACAACGATGTACCTCAATGCATCCGCCCTCCCTCAACGAGACATTGCACAAGGACAGATCATCATTCCTCGGTTCTTTTGCCAAGGGAATATACCAGCAGCTTCTCTGCACGAGTCCCCTTGGGTACGCTGTGTTCTACTTCTGATGCCATCAGATCTTGCCGAGACGGGCTTCGGTAGTCTATCAGCAGTGGTAGATGAAAAGAGAACCGCCTATCCAACCGACTCTTACACAAACAAGATCTCCGAGTCACGAATTTTGAGCCCAACTGACGGACTCCGACAGCTACATGAGAGCCCAGGAGCCTAAGACATCATATCAAGACTGGTAGTGACTGGGCAGATACCCCAGACCCAGATAAGCCATTAGCCTCATACCTATTGAGAAGTTCAGAAGTTCAGAACTGGGTAAGCGACAAGAGACAAGGGTTCAACCCCAGGACATTCTCCATTTCTTTCGGGAGGGGAGTCAGGGGACACCCTCCACGATGAACCCTTGAGCATTACAGTGCTGGCTTGCCCCACGGCGCAGATTTGCCCCAGGCATCCTTGAACAGCTTGGCCAACCCTGACCCCGATTCCGGCGGGAAACTCCACTCTGCAGCGACTACGTCACACGGCCCCCGGGCTCAATCTACGCGCTGCAGCCATTTCCCTTCATTTTGCCCCATCTTTTCTGGTAGAGGTCCCATCCGTCACTGAAAACCCCCCCATCACTGAACAACCTTGAAGCTAGCCGCGACTGCATGTACCGGCGTCAGCTCGACAAACGAGCATACCTGCCTGCCTACCAAGCTGGTCCACGAACCAAAGGCCCCTGGTCGATTCTTGAATGCTACCATCCGGCTCAGATCCTGGTCTTGACTCTTCACTGACGATTCTATTCAGGTAGACTAACACTGATTGATGTTGATACCTTGGGAATGGGTGTTGCGCCGGTCTCGCTCGATTCTCAAGTTGCCGCTGACTGCCGATTTCCCCTCCAAAGGTTGACCTAAAGGTTGCCTTTTACCCAAACCGGCAACGGCGATCTCTCATCGCTAACCAGCTGTCTCTTCTCCCCTGTTTTAGAGTTGATTGACCCCATTTCGTCCTCTTCACCAACCCATCACTGTCCGGCCTTATCAACCCTCGGTTCCCCCCGTTCCCTTCTCTGTTTTCTAAACTCTTTCTTCTTCTTCTCTTTCTTCCCCCTTTACTCGATCTATCGCAGCTTCTTTGTTCTCATTTTTAGGATTGTTCGCTCTTAGAACACGCTATCGGCAGCCCACAATTCTCTAAACACCACCCACCATACAATTCACGTGAAACGCTTTTGCTGCCATTCTCGAACCACTCTGGCGCCATTACCTCGCATATCTCCCCATATCACAGCATCTTCAAAACTATAACTACCAACGACTGCTGTCGTCCTTAGTCGCCCATCATGTCCACAGACACAGTACCTCCCAACAATAACACCAACGCCGATATGTACACACGCAACAGACGAGGATCAATCACCCAGGCCGCCTTGACCAATCTCTTCCAAAGAGGGAACTCGGTTCCCAACAGCAATGGCTTTCCAAATCAGTCCTCGGGTCCAGTTGACACTAGTCGTCGACGTCTCTCCGTGACCACGCTCGGTCTTTCGGGCACTTCGCCCACAAACACCTCTTTCATTCGTCGAGGCAGCATGTCGACAAACTCCAATAACTCTGATTCTATTGATGAGAGTGCCATTGAAGATGACGACATGTACTCCAAGACTGCACCCACAACACCATTCGTTCGACGAATGAGCTTTGGCACTTCGAACATGCGCAGCATTCGCCCAAATGGAAGCCCCGGCAATGGTAATAGCCCATCCTCTCCTCCTACTTCTCAAAACGGGCGTCCCGTCCCAAGTGGTCGGAAGGCGTCGCTTGTTGGCTCCCCCAGTCAAGGGTCGAGCCTTGCGGCAGCTTTGTCTGCCGGACGTCGCCCCAGCCTCGCATCTTCTGTCACACAGGCAAGCAACACTAAAAGTCCAAGAGCCACATCTGACAATTATATTTCGCGCCCAGACCAGCAAGGTTTCAACTGGTCCGAGCAGCTTAGGTCTCGTGCCGAGAGTTCCGTCATCGGTGCTCCTCGGGCTTCCTTCTCGCTTGCCTCCTCCTCCCCACCCCGGGGCTCCATTCACGACCGGGCGAAATCTGTTTCTGAGATGCCGCAGCCTCCTGTCCAGGCTTCTTCTGTCAAGCAGCCGCCGAGACAGCCGGAAAGACCAAAGCCTGATGCCTTTCAGGAGAGAATTTTGAAGGGTGACTTTTACATGGATTGAAAGCATCCACGCCTCAGATACATGTTACTTGAAGATGATAACGACGACGACGATGACACCAACAATGACGATTCGCCCACCTTGCCACAATTGTCCGGCGCTCCTAATAGCCGTATGCTTCCTTTTATACTCCAGTTGCACTGCGCATTTTTGTTCCTGACATGGTTTGCCATTTTTCAGCAAATATTCCTTGAAGGAGATCTGTTGCTGAAAACAAGGCTTGTAATTTGTTTTATGCTTTTGGTGTTTGGCAATGAGCTTTTCTAGCGGGATCTACGGAGAATGCAAAACTGGCCACAAAACATGCAAAGCGGTATCAAACACTCAAAGGCGTACAAGGAGCGGTAACAGGTTATCTTGAAACGAGACATTGAAGGACGGTGGGAGGGGAAGCTTCGAATTATAAATCACGAGAAGAGCGAGCATAGGATGTATGGACTTTATAAGTTGTTGGCGTTATGGCTTCGTCTTATGAGCACAGTTATGCCAATATTTGTAACTAGGAACCTGGTGGAAACGGTGCGCGAAGAGGACAGGGGCTGTCGACGCTCCCGAGCATAGAAACATCGAGGGACACGGTGATGCTTTGATCATCATGTGCCGGGAACCAAAAAAATATGAACCTGGAACTGGAAGCAGATGATAGCCGGGGCGATCAGCATCAATAATGTGATAGACCACAGCTAGAATGAATGGAAATGGTCTTGTCGTCAGCAGAGCGTCCTGTCGAAGGACTTGTCTTGAGAGCTTATTAAACCGCAAGATCATGTAGCTCCAGGATTTCGTGGAAGGCCATACGGTCAAATCCATGCACCGAAATCCTCCATTCGGTAGAGCTTATGTCTCCAGCTTTATTGGAAGTGTGCGATTGATGATCCATAATCTCATTAATACATAGTCCAGACTCCAGCTAAAAAGCATGTGAATGATGTTTCAGTGAATCTGTTCTTCACACAGAGAACCGACAAGTAACGCTCACACCGCTTCGAGTACATGCAAATCTACACTGGCGCCAATGCACCTAAAACATACATGTCAAGCTGCAGCCCACATGCGTATCGGGGGGTGCGTCCCGTGAGCCGACTATTCGAGACGCAAACAACCTGGCTTGGGACGTTCTGATTGAGTACTCGAGTGAGGCAAGAAAACCCAAGATGTCTATCATGGGTGACAAATAGATCAAGGTAAGTTTAGCGTATGCTCAGCGTGTCTTAGGCTGGCTGATTTTGGTACCTAGCCAACAGCTCAGGCGTTTTCTTGCTTCATCAGGACCACTTTGCAGAAAGCCAAGTCTGACGTGGCTGCTTAGATATACAATCAAAGTATAAATTGACACCCGGAATGAAAAGCCACCGATATCTATTTTTGTCAGCAGGGATGGCTTATGGGAGGGTATCAAAAGTTCATGGCGTTGTTGCCAACTGGGGGGTTGCCTTGAAACATGGTGTTAAACCAGGGCTCCTCGAGGAAAATACGCATCCCATCTTCCCACATCCCCTGCGACCCCATTCCCATGCCCATGCCTTCCAGATCCCAGCCTGCAAAGTCAAGAAGATCTCCAGAGTTATAGCCGCCCATCCCATCCGCTGTGGGGGGTAGTGATGGCATTGCGGGCGCCATCGCAGCAGCCAAATCTGCGGGAAATGGCTCGTTGTGGTAAGGCATAGAGGCGGTAGAGCTTGAATTGTTGTCGGGGGTGTCATGGAAGAAGGGCTGCGGAGGCTGCGGCATGTTTGAGCCCCATCCAACCATCGACGGCCTGCTGGCTGAAGAGTCACGGTTTCGGGAGCCTGCTCCAGTAGCAACTTCTGAAAGGAGTTGGAGTGGAGTGTTGGCCGTAGATGCGTGGTCAGAAGGTTGTGGTGCCGAATTATTGACAGGTAGGGGAGGCTGCTGTTGTGCCTGCGAAGGAGATGGTGTTATCGTGGAAGCTGTTGGAAGTGGCTTCGACTCTTTGGCTTCCGACTCAGCTTGTCTGTAGAACCAGCTACGAAGCATAACAAGCACCACGAGGAACTTGGCTGCTGGGCGACAACGATCCTCCGCTGCAGTTGCGCGAAATTTGTCAAGCAGGTTGTCGAGATATTTCCCGACTTGCATATCTTCCTTATCAATAACGCGGCCTAGCTCTGAGCCTGTTGCTGAGGCCGAAAAGTAGAGCTTGATGAGCATAACGACGGCATATGCGACCCGGACAAAGTTGAACACAGGTAAGCAGCGTATGCTGAAAACGTCCATGGCTAGAAATGTGCCAAGCATTTCTTTGATGGAACCGAGGCATACAGATATAGCACTGATATGTGCTGGGGATAGCCTATCACCCCCAACAAGCCCTTCCTGGAGAGAGCTTGTTGAGAATGGAGGTCGCAGAGGTTCGCTTGTACGAGCCTGCAACGCCACCTCATGCATGTACAAATTGAGGACGCCAAAACTTATCAGAAGCGTTGCTACTTTGGTCAGTGAGCGATTCCAGCTGTTGGCTTATTGAGTACATACGTTGGAGCAACTCAAGGGGGACCTTCTCTCTGTATCGTTTTAGGTCCTTTTCGAGCCCCTTTAGGATATACTGTGTTCTCGTTTCTGAGATATGGACGTCAAATGTTGGATCGTCGAGAGAAAACTGCACATTAACTTGCTCGGAAAGGTGATGTGTCCAGACCAGATGGCAGAAGTAAGCATCCGTTGGCGCAGCGTTTGGCGACGACTGCAAAAGATGAAGACTCTCTTCCATAAAGGGGGTCCATCGGATGAGATTCGGTCGATGGAGGGCCATAGAAGTGTTGGTTGCCAGGAAATAGCATGTCAGCCATGTACGGCGACTCTCTATGCTTGTTGGATCAGGGGGTGCCCATCGACGGCTCTGGCCACCCGGTCCGGTACTTGGGTTAGGACGCCACGTATCAGGCACGACTATTCCACGGCGCTGTTTCAATTTCTGGCCGAGTCCAATATCGATGGCCATAACAGCCGCCGTGTGGACCAACTGATAAAACTTCAGCTCCTCAAAATGTTCTGGTGGCCAATACCAGATCACAGCTACATTGAGTGCTTGCACTAGCTCTAAGCCTTTCTCGCCCGAAAGCATCACCTTTTCGGCGAATGTGAGCTTCATCTCTTTTTGGAGCACCTTCTGGAGGGCGGGTGACTCAGCAGAGGCCACTGCCATGATGGCCAGAAACAGTATAGGTTTTGTTTTTCTAAGCTCGGATGCTGTGAAACCAGGTTGGAAGATAATAGCCGGCAGGTGTGAAATCATGTGGTCATTGTAACGAGCAAATAGCTCAACAGCTTTCTCCATCGTGATAACACCACGGTCCACGATATCACCACCCTTTGCCCTTGTGAGATAAGCCGCCAGAGCTTCGGCTGGTGTTTCCTCGGTAGCAAGCTGTTCAGATGAGCCTTCGCGGCCATCTGTAAACTTCCTCTTTTGCCCAGTGGCTACTGTAGCTAATGCTGCCGTGGACTGGGCTGGGGATGCGCGGTCTGTCGTTTGTTCCACGGTCGGCATCGACGGCATGGGTGATTGTGCCGATGAAAACGACCCCCATGCAGGAGTTTGCCCGGGGTTTCGCCATTTCATGTTATTGTAAGAAGAAGCGGCTGTGTTGGATTCGTTGGGTGGTTTCGGCGCAACGTTTCCAGGAGAGTCTCCCCAGCCGTGACCTTGGTTTTGTGTATGCGCTTGGCCTCCCCCAGGTGTCGCTCTTGCTTGCAAGCTCGCTGTCAAGGCATCAATTTTCTTTTCCAGCTCAGCCACTCTGCTGTCCGTCTTCTTCTGGCGCTTTCGCGTTGGCATTGTCACGACGCAATTCCTTCCAGCCTTCCGGCATCTCTTACAAGGTCCCTCGTCATTGGGATCCGGTTCGCAGCGAACCTTAAGCCCACGACATGCCTCACAAGCCCTCGGTCGCTTCGGATCGTTGCCATCCCCGTCGTGTTCGGCATCTTGAAGCTGTTGGTTTTGATGTTGTGGCGTATCTCGATTTTCGGTCGATGCGCTGGGGGTGTTCTCGGCACTGTTGTGATCATCCTGTAAGTCGTGGACTGGTATCAGGGCACTATTGCCATGGGGGACATGATGGATCGGCGGTGGTCTTGAGGTTGCCTCCGCGCCGAAATTTGCTAATGCTGAGGCTCTATCGCCAGTTGCGCCAAGACGAGGATCGAGCTCCATCGGAGCTTCTTACTTTAGTAGGCCGGTCTTGATGATGCGATGGAAGAGGACGGCGAAGGTTGTCGCCGACTCCGACGCTTCCGAGAAGTGGTTGTGAATGAGTCAGCAAAAGTCGGAGCATCTTGTCCATATCTCCGGGTCATCGGCGTGCTTTCATCATATACCAAATTTTCCATAAATGTTACAACGATCTGCTGTCAATTGGGCTCCCTCTTCGCAACGGTTGCATCTATATTACATGATTTGAATAAGATTCTTCATTGTCTAAGGTCCTACAAGCATAGGACCATGAATTGGATGACCCCTAGTGCTCTCTACATAAGGTAGGTAGGTAGACAGGTAAGCAATCCACTTGCATGCCGACCCATTAGCCTGTCTATTGGATCAGCAATTCACCGTCAATCCTAGAAAGGAAGAGCGAGGCATTTATACCTGTTTCCTGTCTTTGTACATCCTCATTTGTTTCCGCTTTCCCTTTCACAGTTTGCCTGTCCTTGACTCATCTCTCTCAAAATATCAATCCTCTTCTTCTACGGCTTCAACCATGGCTTTCACGCTTTACGATGCGACTATTGTCGAGGCAAAACTGGCTCTGGCATCACTGGATCATATTCTCACCGAAGCGGAGAAGCATAGCAATGCAGCCAGCTTCCCAGATGCGCGACTCCACGAAGACATGAACCCGTTGAGCTTTCAGGTCCATGCAGCCACTCGATTCGCTGAGAAATTAACCGCCCGGCTCTCTGGAAGGGAGTCTGTCGAGTTTGAAGACAAACTCGTCACATTTCAGGATATGCACTCGCGTATTCAAAAGGCCCAAGAGTTGCTTGGGAAGGCTGATAAAGGCGTCGTGAATCAGCAGGGAGAGGAGGTTGCCCCGACAGCGTTGCCATCAGCGGGAACAATGGATCTGCCTGGGAAAGCATTTGCCATGGGAGCGGCTGTCCCTAATATCAACTTCCACCTGTCAATGGCTTACGCTATTCTGAGGAAGGAGGGTGTGCCTTTGGGAAAGAAAGACTTCATCATGCCTTTTGTGGGCGAGTATATTGTCAAGATGCAATAGAGGCGGTATAGCCTGAAGTAAATGAGATGACAGTTTGACCACACACATATCGCTGTTTGGCCTTGCACCTCATGACCTATATTGATGCTCAAGCAGGTTTGCGATTGAATAACCTGGCGGCCTAGGGGAGGAATGAAAACTCAGAACTTCGATCCTAAATGATAAAAGAACTTACCTTTTACTAAGTTTATTTTAATACCTTATATCAAGGTCTCATATTTTCTTACTCCCTGAGGGCTGACTAGGTAACCATTGAACTCGCAGGTAAAGGGCTGAAAGGGTACTGAAGCATGAAATGATATTAGAAGAGTCTTAGGACCGTCAATACACTGAGATCGCCAGAATTATCCTTAGTAGTCACAAGATTAGAAGACTTTTCCTCGGGCCAGGTGGGTAGTACATCTGTTAGAACATAGATCGTTTGCATCATAACTCACGGGCGATGAGGCAAAGATCACGCATGTGCCCCGACTTCGAATCAGCAGTGCACCCGCAAGGGGTGTGTTGCAAAAGCCGAAACACATTTGAACAGACAGTTGGGCAACAAAATCACATAATGAATTCAAGTATTTGCCACAAGACAAGAAGAACTATGACAAGCCGGTTCTTTCAGGTCTGGACTGTATCAAGATCCTCTTGACTCAAAAACTATCCACAACACCATGCTAAGTAGAAAGCGGCCCGCCCATCATCAAGATCAGATCAATGGCATTCATTCCAATTAGTGTCGTTGAAGTTCTTCACCAACGTTTCCATATGTGCCCTATCAGCATATGTTCCTAACCTGGGTCTTCTCTTGGGCATTCGTGGCAACGCTCAATCTCCTCATAGTGTCAGTCAATCCAAAACAGTATTCCCCCTCAAATGGCCATTGATCGAACTCCGAGATGCAACGTATTAATAATGTAAGTCGTTATGAAATAATATGGTATGGTATGTATGGTATCATCGCATGGTGAAACGAGTGGGTATGTAGCAATAGCAAAACGCATAGAAAACCAAGCACATATACAGTTTAGAATCGCGTTTCTTCTCGCAAGCGGCTCTTGGATCCCTGATGGTGGGGACCCATCATGCCACCCATGAATATGGCACTCTCACGGCGTTTGTTGCCGGGTACAAAGCTTTGATCGTATGCTGCGGAGGCGCTGGCGAGATCCTCATGTGAAGCTTGCAAGAAACGTCGGTCGTAGGCACCGCGTCCTTCGTTGGCTGAAGGTGGTCGGTACCCAATATCGTAAGCACCAGCTGGAGATTCGTAACCAGGCCTAGTAGCACTTGAAGGAGGTGAGGCTCGCACTGGAGCATTGTTGATGAGAAGCGGAGGAGTCGGAGTAGATCGCTGTAGCTCTCGAACATTGTCCTTCCGCATCTGCCCGTGAGGAGACGAGCTACCAGACGTTGATGGGCGAGCAGGTATATCAAATCGCGGCGGTGCTTCAAACCGCTGCGACTCGGGTTCAGAAACAGGTGAAGGAAGCTCATAAACCTCAGGATCAACACCGAAGATTCCCTCATAATTTTGGAGGAACATTGCGAAGACTGGTGCAGGTATGTTGAGAGTTGGCGAAAAGACAATGCCAACGTTGCGAACAGTCATCTTATTCATGTCCGCATTGTTGATAATCTTGATCAGGAAGCCAATCAGATACTTAAGGAGGGTGGCATTGGCTTGAGGGAGCCGGTGAACCAGCTCACCCAAAGCAGTCATCTTTTCAGCATGGTCCACAATCTCCATCGTTGTTAAGAACTCCATGTGCAAATCCCTTGTCAGTATTGTTGTTGGTAGTTCTCGCAAATACAACTTCAGCAGCGAGGCCACAGCATGAATGTCATAGTATTGACGGTCAGTCAACAAGTTGATATCCCCTTCGACATTGAACCGTTCCCGAAGTTGCTTAATAACCACGTTGGATCCACTGAGTCGAAAGATTCCCTCCTCAAGCACAGCATTCTTGGAATCCAAATACTGGATGCATCTGTAAACGACGGCAGGGAGTGGTACATTGACATCTGTAGGAGAACAAAATCGAACAGCTTCCGCCAGCGGTGCTCCAAAGGATTGTCGCACAGGACCTTGGTAAGAGTTTTGTGGTGGGGTTGCATTCGCACCAACCTCGCTACCACCAAACAAAGAATCTTGACCCTCTGATGAAGACCTAGTCTTGGGTCCAAACCCGAAGAAGCTTCGCTTCCTCTGCTTCTTTTCATCAGGCGTCGGACCATAGTTCGGTTTGTTTCCCCAGGCACCCAAGTCGGATATAGGCTGTGGATCCTTGGGTCCAGAAATGATCTTACTCTGAGATGAGGAAAAGCTGTCGAACCCATGGCTGTGATGTTGGTCAGGCATGCCACCCGAAGTCTTGGGTCGAGCAGGACCTGAAACTTGGGGGGCATCTCCTGCTTGAGTGGAATCGTACCGGACGCCAACCAATGTATCCGAATCTGAGGGATGATGGTATGGCTTCCCAGGAGGTTTTCGAACTTTGCCTGCAGAGGGGCGCTCTGCGGCTGTGGCTGTACCTTGTGCTTGCCGATCCTGAACAGGTCCACCCCGGGAAGGTGGAGGTTCAGAATCTTCAGGATCACGATAATCAACCCATTGGAGGAGAGCATCCACCCAAAGATCCCGTTCCTTATCACTTTCGGCACAAAGAACATGTCTGAAGTGGCTGCTCGTGTCCTTCTTCTTCGGTTCCAGGATCAGGAAAGCATGACGAAATTGGTTGTCCAGATCATCACCGTTTGCTACATGCGCTGGTGACTGGTTGTCGTTATTCTGATTCTGCTTGCCAATCTGCGCCCCCTGTAGCTTAATTGTGCCCAAGTGCGCACCTCCAGGCACTTCAAAGTACTTGAGTAGAGGCCCATTGAGAACGAAATACCTTGCTTTCCAGCCCCCAAAATTCTTGCCTTTCTTTGTTAGATAACCACTGCGACAAGGTCGCCCGTCAGGCCCGATCTTGTTGCCATTCATCTCAGAGCTCGAATCACCAATTGATACCGAGTCGTCTAGATTTGGTGGGAGAACATGAGTTGACAAATACTTGCAAAGTTCAACAGCTGTTTTTGTGTCAAAAGGAATATCCAAAATGTCATCCATGAACTGCTCCAGAACCGTCCTACGGGCATCGAGCTTGGCCGGCGCATGACCGCTGAACAGGGAACGTTCTGGAGCTCTGACTGTATATGATGTACATTGCTTGAGCCTTTGATCAAGTTTTGTCAACGAAGCCAAGTCTTTCTCCACTCTCCAAAGCTCGCCATTGTCCGATCGCGAGATGATAGCAAGAGTAAACACTGGGTCTTCTTCGAGTTGTGTGAGAGACATCATACTTGCTCGAGATGGTTTCATGCGTGACGATGCAACTGCAATCTTAATAGAGGGCAGAGCATTGGGCGGGAGCAGAAGATCTGGATATTCTTCTGTGACCAGGCCTTTGAAGACTTCCGTACGCTCGCTAGGGCTAGACATTCTGATGGATTCTTGCTGTACGGTGCGACTTTTTTGCGATACCGAAGTTTCTTCAGAGACGATGCTTTTGCCAGCTGCTCGAGCTGGTGCTGGGGCTGGAGTTGCTAAAGGGGTGTTTGGTGGTAATGGAATTGGTTGACGAGGCGGTCGCGGGGACAATGGGGCAGCCTGAAAATTCATCGACCTTGGAGACAAAGGTGGCGAGCTGAAGTTTGAAGGCCGAGGGCTTGCTGGGAGACCGGGACTTAACAATGGCGCAGGGATTTCCCTTGTCTTTGTTGCGCTGAGCATTTCACCGAGTGAGGCTGTACCGAGCTCCTGCGCAGGGGCCTGGGGCATTTGAATCGGAGATCCAGGTTGACTAGACTTGCTTGACTTGCTCTTTTTAGATGCACTGCGCGCAGCCGCTTCCTTGAAAGCAATAATCTCTCGGTCTCGATCGTCTTCTTCTCGAGTTCTTCGCCGACCCCGTCGATCGTGAACAATTTCATCAACTTCCAGTATATCGTCAAAATCGGACTCAGTCTCTCCATCCTCCGGAGATGGACTCAGCTGCGTCCTCATTTCTTGCTTCAACTTCAGGGGTGCTGGAGGTGGTTTCCTCGGTGGCGGCACCGGAAACTTGGATAGTCCTTCGTCAGGTTGGGGAGTAGCCTCGAGAACCGCGACTGTAGGAAGGTGGTTTACCGGTGGCTTGGGCGGTGGCATTTTGGGCGGTTCACTGGGGAGGCTACGCGATGGAGGGATGGCGACATTGTAGGGAATATCTTTCAGAGGCTCATCAACCTTGTCCTTCCTTGCCTCCTCAGCGGCCCGTTCTTCAGCCTCGTGATCGTACTTGTCTAAAGCGTGGTCTTGCGGTTTGGGCATAGCATGTGCAGGGTTCAAGAGTTCGCCCACAGCGGAATGAGGTGCGCTGGGCTGATCTGCCGGAGGAGTAATGGGATAGGGCGCTATGGTAATATCGATCGGCGAATTTCGAGGACTTTCGGCTTCGAGGACTGGTGACTCTGGTGTCGTTTGTTCCTTAGCTCGTTCAATATCGACTCGTGGAAGCGAAGGTACAGGCACTTCAACAGCTTCTTGGGTATTCTCTTGAGGTGAGACCGAAGCAGAGGAAAGTGAAATGACTTCTTTTAGCTTCTTCCTATACTTTTCCTTATCCTTCAAAGCCCTTTCCAAGTCCTTATTAAGGCCGAGAATCATGGCCCGTTGCTTGTCCACTAGGCGCCATAACTGGCTGTTCTGCTGCGACTGCGAGTGTTTCTCTTTCAGCAAGTACTGGATAAGGGTCTCGGGGCTGCCTGCTGTCTTAATAAGATGAGCAATCTCTGAAGGTCCATGTGGACCATCTTGACTCCCAGTTGTGCCTGATTTGGTGGATATTGCTGAAATCGCCGAGTCAATAGACGAATTCCGGGCGATTCCTTTCGAAGCTTCAGCCTGGGCCGCAGAGACCGGACCCGCCATGGTCGGTTTTTTATTTGAGTCGGAGCCTGGAACAGGCTTTGAAGTTATGGGCTCGGAGACGGTTCGCAAAACATTCGTGCTTCCTGCATAGCCCTGTCTATTATAATGTTAGTCTACAGCGACAGCGCCTGGATAGTCGTGGTGATTGCACCCAATAACCACTTATAATAGACAAACCTAGGGCTGTGAGGTTCTGGGGATCCTTCGTCTGAGGAATCGCTGTAGAATGAGGTCTGCTTAACAAGACTCGATTTGTTCTCAAGTTCTTGATTAGCTCGATGTGCCGGCGTTGGGGTAAACCGAGTCGGGAAAGCGGCGGTTCGCGGACTGGGACTTGCTTGTCCGTAAGGGAAGTTGACGGAGGTCGCGAGCGGACTTGAGATAGCTGGTCGTGGGGATCTAGAGATCGCAGTGTGTTAGAGGTGGCGCATCGAAAGGTTCCACAGCAGAGCGTAATATGATCCCGGGTTGGGGGAATGGTGATAGCACGAAGTACACTGGAGACCTCGCACAACGTTCAACCCAGGGCGAGCACGAAAGATAATCGCTGGTTAAAAGAACGGCCAAGTAGTAAAGAAGTGTGGAGGGGAGAGATTGTGAGAGACAGGAGGGGGCCAAGAAGAAGCCTGGGGCAGATGGCCAGGGGGGTGTGTGGAGATGACCCAAGAAGAGCCAGCAACCAGAGATAGCTTGGAGTTGGGATGAATCTGCTGTAGACAGGTACATTATGTATGCTTACCGTGGACTCGACAAGGACAATGGACCAAGGGATGGTACACTTGGACTTGGACGAATGATGCGACCGACCGTAGGACTATCGTCAACGGGGGCTTCGTAGGGAGATCGAGCCCTGTTAAGGAGGATTTGATCAGATGATGAGGTTGCTTCCACTGGAGTGGTGATGGAGTTGGATCTGGAGGCAGTAGAGGCAGCAGAAGCTTCTGCACTCTGGAGCGCAAGCTGTGGCATGGTGCACTGGGCTCCTTTGCGGTGTCATGCACCGGAAGGCATCAGCCAATGGGTCGCAGGTATCACAGCGTACTGTACCAGGCGCGAAGTGCTGATGTGAGGTAAGTGAGGCGTTTCGAGATGCCGGTTGCTGCGGTGGGAACAGTCCGAGCCCCAACGTTACATGCAACTGTAACCGCGTTACAGCGGAGTACAAGCCAGCGTGAGACGGTACAGTAGCGTCTAGTATGAAGAATAGGACAAGAAAACGGCAGCGGAGGATGGATACGGGTATAATACAGCTGGCAGTAAGAGAGTTTTCGGTAGGTGTGGAGTGTCGTTTAACTGGGGAGACGTGGTAAAGAGTTGAAGCGAACGACTGGGAAGCCTGGAAAGTCGTCGCAAAAGGTGGATGCCGGGCTGCCCTGTACAACGAGACAATATACCTTGCCTTGGGAACGGAGCGACGGCGGCTGCCGGCAGGGAACGTCGTTTATGGAGAGACTGGTCGGGCAAGCAAATTGGCAAGCGAATGCGGTACTCGCTAGAACGTGTGTGCGCCGGCGCGTTCCAATAATTACTATTAAGAAGAAAGAAAGCAAGGGAACCGAGTAATGCGAAGAGGTAAAAGGAGGTACGGATACCAATGAATATTGAGAAATGATTTGAGGGGGAGATTTGATGGTTTGATAGCCTACTATCGACGAAAAGTGAGGTGCCGCCCCTCGTAAATCCTAATATGGAAAGGGGGGCGGGAAAAACGGCGGGAAACGGTCGTCATTATCGGCTTACTTGAATCAGTGACCTGAGAGTCCTAACTACTAACACGACGTTCACTCTAGCTTAACATATTTTGTTCAATTTGAGTAACTACTCTTGTCTCTACACGCGAAATCGAGTCAGGTAAACCAACATCCAGCGCTACTGATACTGACACGATGGGGTCGTTTGCCCACTTCCAAAGGCTTTGGCCAGGTGCACGGAGGTGCCTCCGACCCTGAGGAATACAGTACATATCCTTGGAGAAGCTTACATACAAGGATCAAGGCCCCTTTATCCGTCCCTTAACACAAGATGATGGATGCCCTTGCATTTTGCACAGACTCTACGTACACAAAGCTAAGGCGCTTATCATACATATCATACATATCATACCTAGATGCTGGATATGGTGAGATGTCACGTAGTTAACTAACTGTACTCTGCATCTGCAGTACGAATACAAACAGATCTTGCCACCGCATATGCAAATGGATGTTTCAATGCATGCTGGATAAATAAGAATCAGTGTGATAAGGGGTGACTCGCCAGCTCCCCGCTAAAGGCCACTAATAGCAAACGAAGCACGCGAAGCTTCCGCCCTGCCCACTTGTAATCGACAATCGTACCTCACTAGAAGAAGTCACACAAGCGTCCACTTTATAGCTGTGGATGATGCCAGTCTAGTAGATTGTGTCAGTGTTCAATTACTGGAACTGGGACTGACTCGGTTCCATTGATAAAGAGCGGCGGCTGCTGCGGGGAATAGTTTCGATTATTTGTTTTTCCATCGTCATGATGCTTAGAGGGCAGTATAACTAGGTCTAAAACTTATTGTAAGTCCAACAAGAGCCCCGAGGAACATTCATTTTTTCATCTAAAACGGGGGCTTGGAAGATCTAGAATCCAAATTAGCCACCTTCCATACCAAATGCGCAAAATACTTTGTTTTAGGCTGCAACACGACTGGTACGCAAACTGACACAGCGGGACGTTATGAGAATTTACTCTCCCGCCCCGTGGTCAATAACGTTACGCTTTAGTGCCAAAGCTTAGGTTCACGCGGCGTTCAGAATCCCGATGCGAGGGAGCTCTAGAAGTTTGCCTATTCAAAGTTCAGACCTTCCTAGACTCGGCATTATAGCCCCAAGTTCTTGGTGGGATTTCAGGACCTAGGGACGCTCTTCAACTTGAAATCCTTTCGTTTTGTAGTTTAATCTTGTGACACTATATGGTCTCAACTAGCGTGGCTACTATATTTGTTCGCACACTTGACATCAACTCTTACTATCTTTGTGCTGGAAATCATTACAGTCAAATGACCATCACAGTCTGTAAGTGGGCTCTTTTCTAAAGCAATCACAAGGGCAAGGGTCCCTAGAAGCCTCAGTGACGGTGTTCCAATCAAAACCGCAGTGGCTATTGTCACGTCTGATCCTAGTTCCCAATGATTCGCAGCACTTTACCGGATACAGCACGGTCAAACAACCCATCCCAGGGATTCCAGCGTGGGACGGGTAGTTGAGCCTAACCCTTCTTGTCTGGTCATGAAGGCTGGGCGGCCGGAAGATTTCTGAGGTGCATTGGGTCCTCGGTAAAAGCCACACAGCCTGGACAAGCTAGGAAAAGAAAAGATGGGACCGTGTTCTGGATGGAATGGAGTGACTAGAGTGAATGAGCTGCACCAGGTTCCACCTCAGGATGCCGATACATACTCAGTACTAATAGCAAATATTGTTGTTGATTGTTAATCGTCATACGGTGTATTCTCGCAAGTGATTGTCCTGCACGTTTCATAACTTTGTCGTCAATCACTACACGTCTCGCTTATGCTCTGATATGTCCAAAAACAGAAGGTATGGTCAATAAGAAAGCACAGATGCACGTGTCCCACCCTCAGTCGATATCCATTCTATCTGCGTTATGCAGGTACAATCTGGCCATCTCAAGTGGTCCGGACTCCGAAGATCCATCTGTTATCACTCGTCCGTCTTATTAGAACCCTGTCGGCACCACCAGCGTTAACCGCCCGCCAAATAATAAGAAACTGCTCGGCGGGAGACACAAAGCAAGCCTCGGATCGATCTCTTAGTCTCTTACCAAGGAGCGAATCATGCCGGCTGTGTTTGGGATCTCAAGGAGAAACGCAAGGCGCCTCGGGCTAGCATAGGTTGTAACAATGGGGACTTGAAATTATTCTTAGCTATCTGCCTTCATTTGTCCATTGTTTGGTATGATCACCCACACTTCAGCGCGTATTCGAGACAAACACAACAGCCATCTGACAGATTTACTGCAAGCCACCCCGAAGGTACTGGTATCACATCCAAGACGAACGAGGCGCACATAGGGGAGAAAGAACAGTTCGTCCTTGCTTTCGGGGCCATTTCATAAGACATATCTTCAACTCATGCCAGTCCAACACTCCTTGCAGCGTTAGGGACTGAGACAGTTCGTCAGCCCTCGCCGCAGGGGATGTCCCTCAACACGAAAACTCGAAATCCTTCCGTGTGGCTGGTCTCCGTAACTAAGGCAAGACAGCCAGATGAGGCTTAGAAGTACATATCTCGCACGGCCTGAACCATATCCTTGATACCTATGTATCCGATCTACCAAGCAAGGCACGGTTACAATTTGGGCCAAGATTCATCCCGAATAGTGGCTTTTCTCACGAAAAGACACCGACTTCTTCATAAATCCAGTCCCTCACCTGACTCAATCCCCCAAGCCCAACGTACAGATAGCCCCAATTTATGAAATGATAAGGTTGGTCACTGAAGGATGGCAGAGAATGATGAATAGTTGGGTTGTCAGAAGGGTCCAGGTACATACAAAGGGAATAGACCGTCCGAATAGACTATTAATATGCAGGGCCTAAGAGCCACACACTCCTTCGATATGGGTCGTACAAAATTATCCAAACAGTTACCTTGTGTTGGGGAAGAGAGGAGATAGTACTCCGTACGGAGTACCTATGTTAGTAGATACATACCTCGTAGTCGGTACCTAAAACTGGGTAGTGTCGGCAAAAGCGGTGTGATTTGGAAAAGTGATAAGAGTCCTCATTTGTTCATTAGGGATTGGACAGCTCAGGACTTCCATGCATCTGAAAACTGTGTTACCAGTGCCGAACTCCTTTAATTATGCATACTACTTGTACATATGCTTCGGATACCATAGCAGCATGGTACATATGCCTAGATAGGCTAGATGGGTGATGGACACTCCCCACTACTCCCATACCTTGTAACCCGGTGATTTCGATCACCATGATCCCGCCCGCAACGCATGGGACAGTTTTTGTGTCAATTCTCTGCATTACATCGCCTTGGTGTCCTTTCTCTATGTGTTTTGATGCCCAGCTCCACATATCCTTATGGATCCCCAAGCTTCACTGATGCTATCATTGCAGGGTAGGGTTGAGGAAATACACCTCGAGTCCGTTGGGAACTACATAGGAATTCATTCATCTAGTTATGTAGGGTATTTTGGTGACAACGATCGATGGATGTTGTATTCTTTTTCTTTCGTCTTTTGCAGATGTATATTTGGGCACATACGGTTGGTTGGGCCGTGTTGTAATTATTCGGGTTTGGATTCAGATACCATAGATCAGCCGATCATCAGGGACACAGTATGTGACCGTAAGTTCAGAAGTTGAAGAGCGTTATTTTTCACTCAGGCCGTATGAGTACATAGTCTACAAACTCGTGTCTGGCATTGAACTCGGTTGAGAATAGAAACGGGCTAGGCAGGTCAACTTGTAACGGCGAACGACCGAGTGAGGTGCTAGATAACCATTTCAGGTTTCTCGCCCTATGTATGAGCCTAGCAGCTGGCAAGACAAACGTTCTGATACCGGATGCGTTGGCCCATGTGTTGTCAGAAGCTTGTTTACATATTCAGATAAGTAAAGATGGTTGAGAATATAAGACTAATGATTGCCTCGACACTGGGGATCAGAATAATCCTATCATGTCAGAATGTACCCCAGGGTTTCATCACTCCTGATGACTTGCTGAAGTGCAGGGGTTTCTGGGTAATGCGCATGTTGGTTTCAGGAGGCGGTAGAGGTGGTAATTGCCAGGGTGAGTATCTAACTAAAGTTCTATCTAAGATTAGGACTTAAATTTGTTAAGCGAGACGTTGAAGAAACCTAACCGAAGTGGTGTGACTTCTAACGGTGCTTTTATACCATGAATCGGCGTCTCGGACCCACTCGCTCCGAGTCTCTAGCTTCCGACCCGGGCCTTGGCACCGGCCTCTGGAAGTTTGAACTGCCGTACCGGTAGACAACTTTGTGAAACCACTCTAATGTTTCATTGACTATAATATTATATCGTCTCCGAAATAAGATGAAGCTCAGCTGCGATTCGCGCTACCTCGGTCGTGTACTCGATATATACACAACCTGAGTGGAATATCTTTGTCCGCCGACACAAACACGATGGCATTCTCCGTTGCCAATCTACCGCCAAGATTGTATGGGGGTTTTCTGTACGGATAGCCCAACCAGAACAACTCAGCCCTGCCGTTTGGCACCAAGGTTTTCTCTGTATCCTTTCCAATTATTCAGGGTCCAGGGGTCCAGAACGTAGGCTGTGCCGAAAACCACACACATGACTGGTTGTATTGTTGGACTAATCAACATGCCTTTCAGTCCCTGCCCATCACAATCGCGAAATCTGGTTTCTTGTACGGAGGTGGGGGGGCTGACGTGCATACGCATGTGCGACGTCATGATCCGGTGACCTCGTGTTTGACTGGTAACTAACTGCCTTAGTTAGAGGCTTTTGTGTTCCAAGTTCGGAGTTGCTAGCCCATCCATCCATTAGATTGGTCTGGCTTCTTGGCTTGGGCATTAGTTGGCAGGTTGGGTTGGGTTGGAACAAATCATGGAAGCTCAATAGCCTTTTCTCACATGCCTGGTCTTCCATTGCAGCCTGATCGTTCGAATCTTCGTTAGAACATAAAAGATCGCCGTTCCCTCTCCTGCCTCTCCCACCCGCCTATTGCCGCCGTTAACTGTCAATCATCCATCGCTGTCCAACAAAGCATCCCATCCATCGTGACCTGAGTACCCCACTTGATCATCCTCGGGTTTTCCCCGTCAAACACCTTTTAGCTGTTTCTATAACGCCTTGCAGGTAACTGCTTGCATCTCATCGTTGTTGTCGCTGAAGCTGTATTTGTGTTCGCCGACAAGATGGGTAAGTCTTCTATTGCTGCACATTGCCGTGTGCCGCATCGCAAATTCCACCACTGACGTCATCGCAACAGTCACCAAACCTTACGAGAAGAAACGACTCTATCTCCAGCACCCGGAACAGGACTATGGCATCGTCAGCCATCGCGTAACACGAATAATTCCTCCTCCTGAACCTTCTCCTCCACTACCACCTCCAGTAATTGTCAGACCTCCGCTGCCACCACCTCCACCTCCACAACCTCAACCACCACCGCCACCTCCTGTGGTCGAGAAACCACCGCCTCCTCCACCTTGCCCTCCAGTTGAGAAACCCAAGCCTCCGCCTCCTCCTGTTGTGAAGCCCAGACCCCCTTCACCTCCACCGGAAGAGCCTATCGAGGTCATTGCGGTGGACGTTGAGCCGCACAAGAAAAAGAAGAAGCCCAAGTCTCGATCCCGAAGCAGGCACAGCCACCACTCGTCATATGATCACGATCGAGAGCGCGTCATCGAGCGTGAGAGGATAGTCCCTGTTCCTGTCCCGGTTCAAGTCGAGCCTCGCTATGAAACCTTCCGGTACGTTGAGGGAACTCGACGTCGGGAGTATTCACCTCCATCACCACCCAGACGGATGATTGAGGATGAGAGAGTACGGCTCCGTATTACGGACCGTGAGCGTGAGTACTACCGTTGATTAGTGAGTCATTGGGTGACTAGGTATGAATGGGCGGCTCTGTAACGGCTTTATCTGTATTACGATTGATGATTCTGGTTCTTCTTAAATAGGGATTGTCCAGGAGTTAAAGGCAAATTCGGGTATCTTTAGAGCAGACTTTAATTAAGTATATCCTGTATTTTCCTAAAGCTGCAAACTTGCAATCATTTTGGAACCATGATACCAATACATCTCAAGCAAGACTTACAATATTTGCACCGCAACTGAGCACTTCCCCAGTGTGTGCTAACTATTCGTCTCCATGTCACCTATCGTGATCGATAGATGCGACTCTGGCGTGCAGGGTAATTTGCTTGAGTCTGAACCCTTCTACGCCTCGGCTCATATGGTGATGATGAATACTCTGCCGGTTGGGCAGCTAGCTGAGTGGTTGGGGGAGCCGCCCAATACGCCGGCTCGACTGCTTGCGATATGACTGGCGGTTCGCCGTAGATCCCCTTTCCTGGTCGCCCAGATAACCATCGAGCTAGGCTTCCTAACTCTCCCATGAACCAGAGTCCTAGGACCATTACTGGTATAGCAACCACCCAATACAGCCACTTTAAGTCGTTCATATCGCGGACATCAGTCGTATTCACGCCAAAAATACTCGAGACTGCTCCGATAGGCAAGAAAAAGATAGTAACAAGGATGAAAGCATAGATAGCACTCTCCTGTCGGTCTCTTGTGAAGTTCGTCTTATATGTAATCGCCCGCTTGAGGTCTTTAGAAGCATCGCTGAAGCGTCGACACTCAAACTCGCGTTACTCGATGAGACGTGAGTATTCGTGGAAGAAGAGACCAGGTAGACCTCCCGCATCTGTAGGAGACAGTTTTGAAGATGAAGCCATATCGAACATGAAGTCGTCATGCAGTTCCATATAGTCGTTCGCAGTCGCAGCCTACTGAGCATAAGAAACAGGGACAATTCGATTATAGGCCTCACCCCGAAGTTGTGAGTGAGGCGGCGGCAAGGTTTCTGACTAGTGCCGCTTGTTGTTGTACTGCTTCTCTGCCTCCTTTAACAAGATTTTATGCCCAATCTGACTCATGACAATGTCTTCTGTATCAATGGCGGTAGGCGACTTTCGTAGTCGATTAATATCGACTTTTGCTTCCAGGGTGTTCGCTTGACGGCCACGAGCTCTTGTTGCACTAGATCGAGCTGATGTTGAAAGGACCCGTCGGAGGGTTTCGACGTGACTACAAGAGCCTGAGTTTGTTATAGCCGACTCGGGTTATGGCGTTACCTGCATCGAAACTTACTAGAGAGCCAAGATACTGAGAGTAAGTATCGCATATGTCATCAAATTTGCCGACCTCATCCTGTAATAGGCCATTGTGATGAGTGAAAGCACTTCAAGCGGCAATACAATAGACTTTTCTAGCAAAATTTTGTCACTGAATCCTTGGACTAGCTTTTTGGAACCCGTACCGATGAGCTCTTCCGCCCTTCTCATCCGATCATCCCACTTAGGGTTGTCATTGGAACTATAGGCTATGGCCATGGTGTTGTAAAGGCATGCTTTGGAGAAATCGGGCGGCATATCAGTTCCAGCTCGCTCTTGATCAGATAAATAAATGACGAGATTTTGGAGTGCGAAGAGATTTCGCTTCAGGTCTCTAAGAGAAACTCGGAGACTACCGGCGATCCATGTCAGAAACCGGCCTAAACCGGCCTATCATCTAGCATTGTTAACTTCATGCTGAGGTTAGCACGCTCACCATTGAGAATATCTGCCTATAACCTACCTCAGTTAGAGGTCTGGCCGCGCCCCAGTATTTTCCGACCATGGCGCCTTGAGAAATTCGTGGGTAGAAAGAAGCTATAAACAATGTCAACAGCGTTGAAGATGTCCATCTTTTCCTCGTATGCAGGTCGCAAAAAATCACTCTCAGCTTCCTCGATTCGACCAGATAAGTCGAACAGATATTCATAGCTCTCCTTTCTCGTAGCTTCTTTTTCGTATGCCTTGCGATCCGCACAGGTAGTATCACATGTTAAAAAAGTCTCAGCCGCATCCAGCTGAGCTTCAAGGAGCTTGAAACCAGTCACTTGGATTTGAGGACCTCTGGCGTCCCATATCGCCAAGGCCAACATATGAGCAAATCTCTGTGTCCTAGGTTTGCCCTTTCCATCACGCGTACTTGTGAGGACTTGAGGATCTGGCCGCAAAATGGCTCGTGGGGGAGGGTCAGGCTCGTCGTTATCTTAAATGATATAGCCTTGACGGTTGGGGCCAATTTGAGTATTCTAGGCCATGCGTATCCCGCGGCGGCTTGATTTTAGTACCAGAACTCTGGAACTTTAGGCCAGAATGCTTGGAACTTAGATCGGACTCCCTGGTATAAAGTGTCAGATCTGTCATTGGACGAGGAAGCATGACTTACAAACCACGTCTGACACTCACTGGCATCAAGCGACTAAGCAACCAAATCACCATAGTCACCAGAATGCGCCCTTTGCATTGACTGACTACCGCACGAGATGGGCGTTCTTTAATCTCAGGCCCTTGGCTGAGCAGATCGTCTCTAGTCATCATCCCACGTGTTGCTATTAAGTCTTTTTTCTTTCTTTATTTTTTAAACCATCAGTGAGTTTCCTATTGAATCAATGAAGGAGTCGTTACTGTTATCAATGACAAGGCACCAAAGTTGAGATATATGGAAACACTCTCCGCGTTCTGCATTTCCCAGCTGAACCACCGCTTGCTTCATGTCCCCTATCACAGTGTTTCAGGAGTACTGGACTTGCAGCAAGGCATGAGCTGGAAAAATAGATGCGCTGGCAGCTGCGAGTAGATTGGATTACTGCTCGAGTGCGAAGAAGGGAATACAAATCCATCGTGCTGAGCCAGACACTGAACTGGCGACATTGCCTCGGCTTTTAGGGGTTTCAATGGTACCTCGATGTATTTCGGGTCCAAGTATCCAACCTTGGCACCTTTAGGATTGGTCCTAGACTTTACACAGGACTTTTTGACATCAGCACGAAGCCTCGTTACGTCCTTCTTCTCCAGCTCTGTCAATTCGGAGATCCGGCTACTCTCAACCTGATACGAATCGTCAGCTTTAAGGCGTGTGCACATGAGGAAGCCGGCTTACCCAGAAACCTTCAAAGTTGATCACGTCCTGGAGAACGTGGCTGTTCAAAGTTAGTAAAACTACAGCTTCTTCCCCTGAATAGCTAAAAAGCCTTACAGCCAGCGTAATAGAGACCCTCTTGTCCTTGTGGATCATGAACAAGACCTAACACTGCTGCATGAAATTACCCATTGAAGCACCCCCAGTATAAGCTGAAGAATGGACAAGTATCATCTGAGAGCGTGAATTGAATACTGACTCGTCCTTCATGAGGCTGGAAGGTCCCATAACAATGTTTGTCTACTCAGATTCAGGATATTCGACGTCAAAATCGTCTGCCTTGAGGGATCTGGGCCCGGGATGAGAAATCAAACTTATCGTAAGGATCACACTCGTTGCTTGAAAGGCTCTCACCCCTTGTTCTGGAATACCAGTCACTATTATACCCTGCAATGCGCGCGAGAACATCACGAGACAGATATCCCTCACGTCCTGGGATCTTGTAACGTGAGTGAATGGGTGATCTTGACTGGCTTTTGTAGCGACGGCCATAGTCGGCTCTGTCATAATCTCGTTACGAATTACTGTTCTAGGTAAACATAGTGGTAATAATGGCTCGCTAAATTCTTCCCCTTCATTTTGTGAGCCGAAACGTCAGCAAGTTCACCCGTACTCCATCCAGCTGTTAATCGTGTGCTGTTTCTCTTGATATCGCCCTCTCTTCCACATTGGTTATTGCGTTCTGTAACGCGCTTGTCAAGTCTACATGAAATAGTGGTTTGTCCAGGCCATGAACAACAGCACCTCTCCGCCTCTGCTTCTCAAGGTCTCCTGATGACATTGAGCCATAGGATCTCACCGAGGAAAATCCCCCAATCAAGGGCTCTTCGTCTGTGTTATCCGTATGTGTTGGTGTCATTTCGTCGAGGTCTGTCTCCTGAGCGATTGCTACAGCAGAGTCCTTGCCTCCGATTTCCGCTACGCTGAAAATCGATTTCCACCTTCTAGGTGCTGTGCCTTCATTGGGTTTGTATGGGACTCCAAACCCTGCTGACACCAAGGCTCTCTTGGACCATCGGTTATGTATGCAAGCAAAATGCCAATCTACACCATCAGGAGAGGCATATGAATCGAGCTGATTACGGATATCGATCAATCGTTGAATCGAGGTGATGTCGACGTTGTTGACAGAACTAAAATCCAAGATGACCGCTTTTAATGTCGGAAGTGCAGAGTCTGGATCTGAATTAACAGGACGTTTTGCAGATTTCCTTGGCCCTGGGTTATTCCACGGCCTATCGCCTGGTCGTTCAAAAGCTTCGGGACTGCTGCGTTGCGTGTTGGACTGAATGAAGTCGGTCAGATAGTCCAGAGAGGAGTTGGCATTGGGGTAATTGAAGCCTTCAGAGAAGCGGTAGATGAAAATTCCGGGATATGGATGATCAACTTCAACTTCGGGGTTCGAGCCATCGCCATGTCCAAGGGGGATAAAAACGTTTCTTGCAGAAACATCGGAATCCTCAATTGTGCCGTACTCTCCGACAACCTTACGGTGATCATCACCAATAACATGGTCGCCAATAACCGAATGAACCTTTACTTTGCCAAGAAACCTGCCTTTGGCCTTCAGGATACGGTAGATAAACACAGCCCCTGAAAGGAGAACGGTAGCATATAGCCCATCTTCTATTTGAGCGAAGACACTGACAGTAACACCGGTAAAGAAGATGAACACCTCGATCGGTGAAACTCTCCAGAACTGATAAATGGTGTTGGGAGGTGTGACGAGATCTCCTACGGCGTGAATGATGACGGCCGCAAGAGCGGCACTTGGTATATAAAAGAAGACAGCAGTCAATAGGTACGTTGCAAGGAAAACCACTAGTCCAGTGATTATCCCGGCAGCGGGGGTTCGTACGCCAGCTTTCGACTGAATCGCGGTACGACTGAATGAGCCTGTAGCTGGATATGCCCCAAGGAATGGCCCGATAAGATTAGCCATCCCAATGGCAACCATCTCCTGAGATGGATCGATGGTGTAGTTGTTGACACGCCCAAACGACTTGGAAATCGCCATATGCTCAACAAGCAAGACGATGACGGTAGCTGGTAGATAAGGAACAAAGTCCGAAATGAGCTCCGTCGTTAGTTTCGGAACCCTAATATTCTGGAATCCTTGTACGTTGTTAGTTTTCTTTTTTACTCAAGTAGATGGATTGTGCTGAAGATACCTTTTGGGATTACCCCTAGGACCTTAAATAGGGGATCGTCTTTCCTATGCATGTTGAGGACCCAGCTCATTACTGTATACACTAAAATAACAAAAACCGTACGCATTGTGTTGGTGAAGAACAACAGTCTTCTATGCTTTGGATATCGCTCTGCCGCAGCGGCGAAACCTTGACGGATAAGGTATAAGATCGATAGGGCTGAGACTCCAACGATAGCATCGTAACCTGCCTCTCCGAGATGTTCGATCGTATCTGCAAGGACTTTGTATGGGGGGTCTCGGTTCGAAAATCCTGACAGACCGAGAAGTGCTGGTAGTTGGCCGACGCAAATTGTGATGGCGGAGCCTGTCATGAAAGCTGAAAGAGAGGTGATGGAAATGAGGTCGACTATCCACCCGCACCTCAGTAGTCCAATAACGAGGACAATGAAGCCCGCAATAACTGACAACGCTGACGCAACAATATGGGCCGGGACGTTTCGTTCCGAATCTTGGACACCCTGAACAACATTCCCAACGACGGTCGAAAGAACTGCAACGGGACCGATAGATATATCCTTAGAGGTACCAAATATCCAGTAGATCATGGGCCCTATAAAAGACGAATAAAGACCAAACTGGGGTTCCAGGTTTGCGAGAATAGCATAGGCCATGCCTTGTGGAACAACTACAGCACCTATGGTAATACCAGCGATCAAATCACCAGCAAACCATTGCATGTTGTAGTGGCTGATCCAAGCAGCGAATGGGAATAACGAGTTTGCATATGCAACAACCTCCTCCTTCGACGGGATTTGCTCTTTAATCCATTCCGACGATGTGGGTTCGGTTTCGTAGAACGAATTGTGTCTTGGGTCTGAAGCAATGGATGAACTGCTTGGTATCTCGGCTTGTAGGTCTTGTTTTTGGTCTTCGAGTTTTATGCCCAGAAGGTTAGCCACCCCCTTACCCAACGGATTTGTGTGGCCTAGCATCATGCGTATCGGCTGATGCCAAAAGAAAGAAAAAAGGGTTTCTGTGAAGAGAAGATCCAGACTACGACAGCAAGGGATGATCTCGCCCTTTAGCTTCTTTTCAATATAAAGCGGTCGCTAACCCAGACAGAGCCATCGCTCGTATGTGTCTGTCAGCTCTGATCCTAATGATATGAAACCTGCTCTGAAGTGAAGCAGTCAGTGATCACCGGACCAGCTGCAGGTAACCAATTTCATTTAGAGGCGTGGAGGTCTGAGTTGTTCAAGAAGGCGTATGGTAGTCAGTAGCTGGCTTAGGACTATTCTTCTTGCAAATAGGACAGTAGCAAAGGCGTTGATCTTTGATCTTGTGATCTGGAGTCTTAGTTTAGGCCGATGACGAATATCGTGGGGTGTAAGGCGACATAATCGTCGGAGGTTGCAACGTGGGATAATGAGTTCACAAGATTGGGAGACAAAAACAGAAATCCGACAATAAGTTCTATCTGGGATAACTGTGTAACTTCAAAAGGTAGAGTAAGGAGGCCGTAACTCGAAGAAGACCAGTGCTGTGGTGTGGCAAGGGTTTCAATCTTGTATTTAAAGAGTAGTAAAACTCATGATGAGCCCGGTGAAACTGGTGATCCCCGAGCCATCGGCAATCGGCATTGTGTGGAGAGAAGATATGGAGGGGCAGAATGTGTTGTCATTGCTTCTGTTCAGTGGATTCTCCATCCTTTTCTGAATAAATGGCAAAAGTCGTGTGGCGCTTGGTCAGCTTGTGAGCATTCAGCATGATATAAAAATGGGTGTTTTGTGATGTCGCAATCGCCACTTTCCCCTTCGTGGTAATAGCGTAACAAGATCAGGAAAATAAGTGTATCAAACCCCACGTCTGAGATCCTGTAGTCCCAAGAACGCCAAGAATGTCACACAACTAGTGATATCCCGATATTTGCGACAATAGTCAAGTCAGCCAATTTTCTAGATGATCGTCGAGCATACGGCAATGACAGTTTCTCGTTGATGTGGTACCTAAGGTAAGTCGGTAAGATGGAGCAAGAACACTGACTTCAGACCTAAACCTGAGTGGATGCTGATCTGAACTACCTACCTAGGTAATTCAAAGCTCTACTACGTAGTACTACTCCGTAAATATATCCTAAACTTACATAAATAAACACCTGAGATATTTTTACTTTACAAGAGAGCCCCGAGCCCCAACCTACCTCCACAACTATCTTCCTACCTATGTATCGAATACCATAGACTTTCAAGACATCTTCTTAATTGGCGAGCACTACCTACCTACCTAATAACTAAGGTATTAGTAATATAGTAAAAGGAAAGAGAACTTGAGGTCGTGCTATAAAAGCAGAAAACAAGATAAGGAGCCCGAGGTTTTCCAACTTTGAGAGTTTTTACTTGGGATTACCTAAGGTACCTAATCCTCGGAGTTTGTTGTAATATGGAAAATCAAATAATCAGGATATACATCCATACTAGTAGACAAATAGCGAACTATGATTTCTTACCAGTAGGTACTACCCAAACCTACCTAACCAATACTTGCTTGCATTAACATCCGCCTATGGGCCTCCATCCGGCTCTGATCCCGCTTCAAAATAGCACATCTGAAACCCAACCTTTTGATAAATGATGTGCATTCCTTAATGTCGTGGGCTGGCAAACACCAAGACACCCAAAGTACTCCGTAATCAGGGCCAAACAGCCTTTGTGAGTTATCGGATTAATAGAGTGTGCCGACTGAAAGTTGACATGACCTGCTATATAAGAACAACCGGTGGCATTGGTCAGCCAAGATGGATTTCGTTAGGTCTTACGGAGGAGTACTCCGTAGTGTAGAGGTTAATTGAAGAACGCGAAACCAACACGATTCATCATTGTCCCTGAATTCACGTCACGTCCCTTTCATACCTTACTTCAACTCAGCCTCCAGCCTCCCCGTTAATCTAATACTGCGCTCCGAACGACTAAAACCCGTCAGCGTCATCAGCCCTAATTAATATCCCCATCAACTCGGCTATCTGGCTCTTTCTCGCATGTATTGACGTTTGACACCCATGCCTACCCCTATGGTCGTGGTTTGACAAACTCTCCTCAAGCATCGTAACCATGGAGCCACCTTCCAACTCCAATTCTATTTTCAAATCGGCGATCCCCTCACTCCCCGCCCCGGCTACAACACAACTCCAGGCCCCGCCATCGCCGCGGACTCATCGCGCCCTTCGACGCCTTCAATCTGCGCACACTCTTGGGGCCCGCGCTCGCGAGCAAGGCACGCCCTCGCTCATCTCCCAGCAGCGCCACCGCGACACCCAGCGCAATGCTTCACCAACAAGACCATCACAAGCGCCTCCTGCTACTTCAGGCACACCCAGCTTCTCCCAGAATATCAATCGCTCACCTCAGCGCGGGCGCGGGCGCGCTAATAGCGATGCCACCCCGCCACTCATTCACCAGATGAATGTTGTCACAGCTAGCAAGCGTGCTGGGAGTAAGAAACCCGTATTCTCGCATGGCCATTTGCCTCTTCATCAGATTATCCGCGAAGGCCCAACAGATGGTGATTTCTTGGGCGCTCTGGAGAGTGCTCGGTGGAAGGTCATCGACGAAGGTGTCAAGAGTGCTGAGGATGGCATGGTAAGAGGACTGTTCAGGTACTCCCAGCATGATGAACTAACAGCGATCTCGGGTAGTCAACATTGAGAATATACGTCTGGCTCGTCCTCCTAGACGCTCCTATCCTGTCGACCGATGACTACCTCGCCCTCATCCACCGGGGAGCCTCTCCGGCTTACTCCAAGATCCGCAACGACACTTTCCGCACACTCACGACCGACCCTCTCTTCCGCCGCCGTGTCAGTGAGGCTAGTCTGATTCGTTTACTTAACGCCATTGCATGGAAATTACACGACGCGCGTGAGGAACAACGCCAAAGCCGCCCTAGTAGTAGCCGAGCTTCACTCCCTGGCGGTAGTAGCGTCTCCGGTCGTTCTCAGTCAGGCACAAGCACGTCATCACCAACTGCTCGCAGTCGCGCGCGGGCCTTAACACTTACGACTGAGGGCTCTGAATCCGGCACAGGCGCTGCGACTCTAGAACCCGGTACCTATGTTCAGGGTATGAACGTTCTAGCAGCACCATTTTTATACGCAGCTCGGAGTGAAGCAGAAGCATTCGTTGCGTTCCACTCCTTGTTGACTCGAGAATGCCCGGGGTATATTCGCGGTGCCATGGACGGCGTTCATCGTGGCCTTGCACTGGTTGATAAGGTCCTTGCTATTGTTGATCCCAAGCTAAGCATGTACCTTACTGCTAAGGGCCTTTCGGCTGAGATCTACGCTTTCCCTTCAGTTCTGACGCTATGTGCATGTACACCACCGCTTCCCGAGGTCCTACGACTTTGGGACTTCTTGTTCGCCTATGGCCCTCATCTCAATATCGTCTGCATCGTCGCGCAGCTTACAATTATGCGGACGCAAATTCTTCAGTCACCCAGGTAAGGATTATGCGAAAGGTTGACTCAAATAATTACTGATTTCCAAATAGCCCAAATAAGGTCTTAAGATCATTTCCCCAGCTTAACGCTGATCTCGTCAAATCCGTCACAATTGGCATTATCAAGAAGATACCCGACGATGTCTATGCTGAGATCGTTTCTCACGCTCTTTAAACATGGCACAATCTTAGGGTTTCTGGATTGACTTATAAGCGCTGTAGCCACTCAGGGCGATACAAGGACACAACATAACTGAGCAGGCGTCTGGTCGCGAAACTCACTTAAACTGACGTGCATACTGGCAGGCGGATGGAAGGTTATTTTCGAACCACTCGTCCGTTACCCAGCAGCCTATGTAGGGGAGGCAAGAAAACTCAGGACCTTGACCCTAAGCGGTGAAAACATGTAGGCAAATGTAGGCTAAGCTTAAGGGACTCTTTGCTAAGTTTATTTTGAGACCCTATATTAGGGTCCCATGTTTTCTTGCTCTCTGAGGCCCACGAAGATGTTCCAGGGTCTTGCAACAAACACACTAATTCTAGCCGATGTTGCCAAACCCAAAAATAGTTTTTGGTTTATGCTTTTTTATGATTATTGTAACGCGGTATGATGGAATGATGCATGGTATTCTAATGATGCTCGATATAGGCTTGAGCAGGTTTCAACGGGTACTAGAGGGTTCCGACAGAGACGAATGCTCTAGGATGAATGAATGAATATACGATTAGTTATCTATTGTCTATTTACACGTGCCTCGTATCATATCGTGAACGTACTGCGTCGTCCACACATGCCTGTTGGGTCATATTCAATCCGTTCATCAATAAAACTCAGCGCCGGCTTACATGCATGTGCTTTTCATGACGGCACTCAAATTTCTAGCTTCATCAAGACGATCCGAGTGTATAGCTTTTGTCTATTATCACTCATGTATGCCTGCAAGTTTGGGAAGTTTTCGTATCATGGACGAACAACACGTCTTAGCAAGGCTATTAAATTGTTTCATCCAAGTCTCAGGCGCAATACCCCTTGTATAGGTAGTGGCATTGAACTCACGTCACAACCCAAATGTACTTCATTCAAGTCTTGCCACAGGGGACCCGCTGAGATCAACTCTAGTAGAGCATGCAACTAACCATAGCAGGATCAAAACGGCGTGGGCCAAGTAGAGTATGACTTGACAGAATCAGCCAACAACTTGACACGCTTCCAGGGGGGCAGATAAACTTGTTAGCCCGTTTTGGGTGGGTCACTGAAGACACATCCAGCACCACCTGATTATCTAATATGAAGGGCAGCCAGCTTCCGCTCGGTGGAAGGCGTTGGCAAAGAAGGTCTGCATGGCCGAGTAGTGGAAGAGGATACCTCCGAGAACTGCAGCATGCCAGAGGTTATGGCTTCCACCAACATAGTCGAAGCAGCCAGGAAACCACCTTTCGGGGATCTTACTGGCGTAGACAACGGCACCCGTAAAGTACACGAGCATCGACTTGGAAATTGGCGAGTAGAAATTGTACACAAAGTCGAGTCCGTGAGTCCAGCCAAGCTGAACCATAGGCATAAACCCGGTTAAGGCAAGGCCAACAAAAAAAGCGACTCGCGCCCATGCCATGTCAGCACCATTAAAGCGAGGATGCCACGGAAGAATGACGCCCCCAATTCCGAGAAAAGCTGTCAAACCCATATAGATGTATCGGCTGACAGGGTCGCAGTAGAAGGCTGTATATTCTGTCGTCATGATTGAGGCAGCGATCAACAGAGAAATGCCAGTATAGTCCACGCAGGCAAATATTGAAATGGCATCGACATCTGCAACAGCATTCATGGTGTGCCAAACCGTTGAGCAAACCAAAGTGAGGCAAGCCATAACAAAAAAGACGCCCGCGACAAACACATCGGACTTCGTGCTGAGTGTAAAGTTGGCAGTATTTGGGTAGAAATAGAGCGCGATCGCGAGGACCAAAATGAGACCCAGTGCATGGGACCAGATGTTGACTAGCTCATTGGAAAGATTGAAGGCTGAGCGTACGCATTCGAGTTTGGATTCAGTGAAACGGTAACCCTTGTGGATGTGAGGGTTGTTTCGCCAAGGTGAGGGGAGGTCATCGTAGGAGAGGAGGCGTCCTTCCTTGGCCAGAACGATAGCTTGTTGAATGTGCTCCTCCAGCGAGAGGGCAGCTTGGATGGCACGCTCGATTCCTTCGTTGGCAACCCGGCGCCCCTCGTCCATGAAAGCCTCGGCAGCGTTGGCGGCGTTTGCGAAGCCCTGCTCACGCAATTTATAGGCTCTAGTTTCAAAATCAGAGAGCATATTTTCGAGCAAATCGACTCCAACGTGAGCCTTCTCATTCAGCGACTCGGCGGCCTCTAGGGTCTCCTTGTATCTTGCCTCTAGAGTATCGACCATAATATGTAAACGGCGTCGTCCTGCACCAAGGACTTCCTCTGAAGCATGGGAACATCTCGAACGAACAGCCTGAAGCGTAGAGAAGGTACGAGAGATGCTGGAGTCCTTACTCAAGTCGACATAGTTCTCAATGAAGTCGAGCCGACGTTCGAGTTCCGAGAGGAAAAGGTCGACTTTGAGAAGAAGACCCTCTTCGCCATCCATGATATGGCCAACAATGGATCGTCTCCTGGGAATGAAGAAGGAGTGTCGCCGTCTTCGGGGTTCAACGTCAGGTCGTATGTCGGATCCGGATGTACTTGCTATATTCTCCCCGTCCCGAGCCTGATAGGCACATGCTGTTGTGATAGCGGTAGTAACGTCTGACATGATGGCAGCTGCGACTTGAGACGAATATTGTGGTGATTATGTCGCGACAATTGGGCTAAGCTGAACCGGCAAGCGCTGTGACGCTGCAACCGAGGTGGCGACGAGTCAAAATCTCTGCATCTGGTGATGCTGGTAGATGGTGCGTTCGAACTTCTGTGCGACTTGGCTAACGTGAGGCTTTGTCGAGGCCACGAGCAAAAAATGAAGAGCACAATTGGTTATTATTGAATGATGAGGAGTCTCGGAACAAGTTGGGTGCAACAAAGAAGCACCCTTGCGGACCCTGCGGGTATTTTACACGCGGGGACAACGATAGCCGAGTCTGGTTGGCGGAAATAGTCCTGTCCTGTTCCTCTTCTTGCTGGGTTGGATAAGGATCTGCGTTGAAGGAAGCAGCCAAGGCTTGGAAATGGGGAAATGATATGATGTTGAGAATTGAAGGCTTAGAAAGGAGAGTATGGTTCGTTT